>JADRCD010216621.1:0-29538 GCA_019843815.1 Montemys delectorum
AATATCTAGCCAGGCAAAATGGTGTGGGTGTTTCTGGCGTCCCCTGAGGGCCAAGAGAAGAGGTTTGAGGCCTACTGAAAAGGTCCTCCGCCTTTGCCTTTTTTTCCTTTGGCTATTCAACCGCCAAGAGGGTCTCCAGAGCCCCTCCGGATACAAACTTCCCCCCCAGGCAGCCTGTGGAAGTCGTCCATGGCAGCCAGCCTCCAGTGTGGTTCCCCAGCCAGGCCAGCTGGCGGGAAGGCTGCCGAGGCAGCAGATCTGAAGAGAGAATCCTCAATCACATTTACATGTGCATGGTGCAAAAAAGGGAAAGGAAGGGGGGAAGGGAAGCCCTCCGGAATCCAAAAAGAAAGTCAGTAAGTACTCCACAATAAAAAAAGAAGAGAGTCAGCCACCAGCTTGATTTGTCTCAGATGTTCTCAAATCGCTGTCCTTAAAAGCTCTGCTTCCCTATCTTCCTTCTCCTCCCGTCATCCAATTGCCCGAAGAAAGTCTCTAATTTTGCTTTAATTTGTGCCTTGGTTGCAAGAATAAAACAGCGTCACTGAAGCTCCGGCCCCTCCTCCCCCTTGGCGCATAGCAGCTGCATTTCCTCAATGGCCTGATGCCTCCTTTCTCTCCCACCATTCCAGGTTCTTTGCTGAAGGACCAAGCACCAGGCTCAGGGCGGCTTCCAAAGGGACCGACGGCTGGTTGCCTTTACACCTGCGAGCCCCTCAAGCCTCTCAGGAATGGGGCGGGGTGCAGATTCTGGTTAAGGGAAGAGCAGAGCGCAAAGGCCTGCGCTATGGTGTGAATGCTGGAATCTCTCAAAACGCCGGTTAATTTTGGGCATCTTGCCAGGAATCGGGTGGAAGGGGATCGTAACAAATTTGGGTGTTTACATCATTTTTGAAGCAAAAGAATAAACACGGGCAGCCTCCTTATTTTCTTACACTTGAATCCTTTTGGAATCTCTGATGACATTGTTTCTTTGTTGATTCCTAGGACGCAAGAGTTTTTGTTTCTCAAATACAGCCCTGGCTTGAAGCAGAGGTGCCCTCGGGCAGAACCCTCCCTTCCCACTCTCAGGGAGGCTAATACACCTCCCCTTTAGTAGCTTCCATTCCCGTCTCTACCAAGAAGGAGCACGGAGAAGCACTTCTAATTAATCTTTGTAGACTGCTGTGCAGTCCTGGGAGCTAAAGGTAGAGTATTATTAGAAAGTGCTGGCTGGGTGGGTAGCGGCTCTAAAAACTAGGTGCTGACCAGATCACTTTTCAGGACATGATTATTGGGAAGAGTTGCAAGTGATTTTATGTGATTGGGCGCTTCTTAAGTCCTCATGAAAATCATAGGACAGCCACCTGGAGACACATGATCCACTTGTAACTCTTCTCTCCAGCAGGTGTCAGCACAAAGGATTAGTAGCCAGACAAGCCCTGACCTTTGTACTTCCACTAACCCTAGCATGCAATAGTCTTCCCTTATCCGAGCTTTCTTTTCTGAAGCTTTACCTCTCGTGGTATAGCATCACCACCATCACAAGAAGGTGAGCATCTTAGCTCTATAGTTGATGGAATATAGCTTAAATGTGCACAGGCACACACAAGAAACCACATTCGCATACTTTCTACTCCAGTATTGTTAGGGGTTTTGTTGTTTCTTTTTCTTTCTTTCTTTTTTTTCCCTGAGACTGGAACTCACTCTGTAGACCAGGCTGGCCTCGAACTCAGAAATCCGCCTGCCTCTGCCTCCCAAGGGCTAGGATCAAAGGCGTGCGCCACCACCGCCCGGCTTATTGTTTCTTAAAAGATTTATTTTGGGCTGGAGAGATGGCTCAGTGGTTAAGAGCATTGACTACTCTTCTGGAGGTCCTAAGTTCAAATCCCAGCAACCACATGGTGGCCTCACAACCATCTGCAATGAGATCTGATACCTTCTTCTGGGGTGTCTGAAGACGGCTGCAGTGTACTTACATTAAATAAGTATTTATTTATTTATTTATTTTATCGTAATTATGATGTCTGCATATGGGTATGTGTGCATGAGTGCAGGTACCAGCAGAGGGAAGAAGAAGATACCCAGTGCTCTCGAGCTGGAGTTACAGGTGCCTGTGAACAGGGCTGCTGAGAACAGAACTGAGGGCCCTGACAAAGCAACAGATGCTTTTATCCACTGAGCCATTGCTCCAGCTCTCAGTCTACCTTTAGATTGTACAGTTAGTTACTGTTAATCTCATAAGTTAACTTCACAGACATGTATCCATAACAAAAACCCAGCCTGTGTAAGTTTTAACACTACTTGCTACTTCAGGCATCCGGTGAGAATGAGGCCTACAGCCTCTTGGGAAGACACCTGACCTGTGTGGTTTGGGCTCTGATAGAGCATCCACCTTGGTACATTTCAGGATCTAAGAAAATGAGTCACTTGTGGGTAAAATGTGCCCTTCAAAGCAAGGGGCATCTATGTTGTTGGAAAGATGTGCACACAGTAGGTGCTCATATCACATATCCTAGTTGGAGACTTTTGGGACAAAGGAGTAACTGATTCTAGGGTGGAGATGAAGGACTTCACAGGGTTTGTCTATGAAGAACCAAAGGGCAGAAACAATCCACATGCAGTTTAGGATAAATGGCTTGTTACTTAGTTCTGGACCCATGCAAGGATTCTGCAAGAGTTCCTGCCTGGACATTGTCCTGTGATGCGAAGGCACTGCTCACCTCTCTTTTTGAGACTACGTCTGAGTTTAGCAGATATGCATTTACACTTCCAAGGACACTTAGTGGGATAACTAATTAATTTTTTACCAATAATAAAAAAAAAAGGTTCTTTGATCTGGGAAAGGCCCTGTGTCTGCAGGGACAGACCAAGTACTTCCCCGATTGGTTCATTCACTAGAGTTCTTCTTCTGGAGACATATGAAAAAATAACCGGTGACAGCAATATATTGTCTTATGTTTAACACAGTGTTAACAGATATTTTGCCTTAATACAGCATGAAAAAAGATATCTTAGATTTAGTGTTTTAATATCTATTTGCTACAAGGACTTTACAATTAGATAATGGGACATCTGCGTGATGTATTGGGGGAATATAAAGCGCCGAGTTACCGCTAAGGGGCTTGAAACTTCTCTGAAACTATTTAAATTCTAGGTAGAAAAGATGAGACGGTCTTCTCTTCTTCCCAGGGCCAGCAGGATGGCATTCAGCATAGGAGTCCTAATCCAATTGGAAAACCCCAGAACATAATCCCTTCTGTTGGAACTAAGGGCTCAGAGAACAGCCTTGACTATAACTTCCCAGGCACTGTGGAAACAGGTTAGTGATGCATTGGATCATCAAAGGGAGCAAGGCAGACTGGACTCCATATGTAAAAAGAAAGCATTTATATCAACCTATCCAGCCCCATTCGGAGCTATTGTCCCTAAGGAAACCATCCTACTGAATTTCCTTAAGATCCCGGTTAAAAGGAACTCTCAGACAGCGTAATAGAATCTAGGAAGGGAGAGAATTGAAGATTATGGTGTGGCACGTGTGCGCGCGCGCGCACACACACACACACACACACACACACACACACACGCTCAAGTTCAGCTCTGACTCTATGTGCATTACTCCCAGACTCAGTAAGTCAGAGAAGAGGTTATCTTATAGCAGATATGGGGAATGTACCAATGATAATCATCAATGTACATTGTGGTCACAGATTGTGACAGCTAAGTTTGGCTGTCAATTTGACACACCTAAGGAATTGACTCTGTCAGATTGGCAGTAGTCACGTCTGTGGTGCATTTTTCTTAATTATCAGTTGATATAGGAGAACCCAGCCTACTGTGGGCAGCGCTATTCCCTAGGCCTGTGGGCAGGGGCTGTGTAAGAAAGTAACTGAATAAGCCAAAGCAATCAAGTTAGTAAGCAATGCTTTTTCATGTTCTTTGTCTCAATTCCTGTCTCCAGGTTCTTGCTTGAGCTCCTACTCCCTTTTTTCCTTCTTAAGGATGGACTTCTATCTGCAAACTGAAATACATTCTTCCCTCCATAAGTTGCTTTGGGTCAGTTTGTTATAGCAGCAAGAGAGAGCAAACCAGGACAGAGATGGATTACATACATGACGGCGGTACCAGATTTTACTCTCATAGTGTCTTAGCCACCTAGGTTTGCATGATGCCATCATGATGCCCACACACTAGAAATCACCTAGGACACTGCACTGCTCAGAATGCCACCCTGTGGGTTAGCAGTGGTGACTGACTGCAATGTCATGGATAAAACACAGAGTGTGAACTATTACCTGAGAGGCTCCATCCTAAGTGCTTTGAGATCATTCAACCATTGAGCAACCCTTGGGTACAAAAATATGATTCCTATGTTCAAATGAATAAAAACAAAGCAGAACAGAACAAAGCAAAAGAAAACAAACAAACAAAAAACCTAATGGGCATGAAAGACAGGATTTAAAATGCAGGCAAGTAAAAGGCTTAACTACCAAGTTAACTTTAGCAGTGTCTTCCTTAAATTTAGAAGTGCTACTGCTAGACTCTATAAAAAGCCGAGGGTTCATTTACATACAGTTAGCATTCTGGCGGCGGCAGAGGCCAATGAGAAATGAGGAGAGCTAGACACTTTCTGCCATGTTTCTCACTTCTTGCAGGGTGCCAGTCAGTGTCCATTCTTGTCCTTAGTTCCAGTCTCAAGGCGATTAGTGTTGTTCAATAGGAAAGATCTCAGAGTAGAGAAAACAGGCAGGGGTGTGGCTTTGAAAGTAGCCAAGCCGCTTCATTGTGGGGCTGAGTTACAGGGTTTATCTCTTGCTGAAATAGGTTCTTTGGGAGGTAGAGAGGGTTGGGACCTCTCAGTGACCTTCATTTACACAGTGACAGATCATAGTCTCTTGGCCCCACTTCCAAGGAGATGCAACTCAGCTCCTAGAGGGAGATTTTGAAATCCCCAGGATGGAAAGCCTCCACAGAACAGCATCAGTATATTTTCTTTGAGACAGAGAGCATGCCTGGGGACTAAGGATGGTCAGGGGAAACAGCTTATCCAAAGACTAAACAGGGAAAGTAAGGACCTGGTTGGGGTTTTGGATGAAGTGTAGGCTTGGAAGCATCCCTGGGTACCTAACAGGAAAGAAAGCTTATAGAGGTCACTGTTTGGGACTGGCTCAAGCAAAATGGAGTCTCTGGTACTAAGTGCCACAAAATCAAACTGAACTAGGAATTGGGTCACTTTTCCAAAAAGAAAAAAAGAAAGGAAGGAAGGAAGGAAGGAAGGAAGAAGAAAGAAAGAAAGAAAGAAAGAAAGAAAGAAAGAAACAAAGAAACAAAGAAAGAAAGAAAGAAAGGAGGAAAGAAAGGAGGAAAGAAAGAGAAAAATATTTGGTACTTATTGGAGGTCTGCCTGTTCCTTGAAACTTTCAATAGCATTATGGTCTTGCCCTTTGGGGATGGAGGGAAAGATCTACATTACGGATAAAGATGAGAAGGGAGGTGAAGACACACAGTACGGGTGAGGAGACTGTAGAGTGCTGGATGCTGAGACCTGAGATCTCTGCAGAACAGACACATGGGAGAGGGAGTGTGCTCTTACGATGCTGGGAATGAGTGAAAACAAGACACAGCCTAGAAGACTGAGAAAGGTCTGGATAGAATGAAAAGGCATTCTTTTTCTGAATATGAGAATGATGTGTCTCAAATTCCATTCTCTTTAGCAATGACTGGGAGGTACAGTATATAAAAGTTCCTATCCACTCCTGATTTTTGTGTACCCACTCATCAAATAGAACCCCATCTTTCACCTTCAGACAGCCTCCATGACTTCATTAGAAAATTTCTATGTCTCCTGTGCTTATGGTTCCTAGAATGTAAAAGGTTCATGAACCCAATCATTAAAGACAAAATATGGGGTCCTTTTTCCTCCCATCTCTATATGAAGAGCAGTCATATTAACGAGTGAGACAAGCCTTTAGGAAAGGAAACTCCACTTACATTCCTGATTTCAGACTTAAGATAAAGATAGCCACTGCTTGTCGTCAGCCTTGTGATCCAGGGCGATCAGGAAGTCAATTCAACCACAAAATATCCTGCTCATCCTTGTGTTCTCAGCCACTTTTTCCCTCTGGTGGGGGCCTTTTTTTTTGAAAGTAGTCATCTCTTGTGGTCTCAGCCCTGCAGATCAGCCCTAATGCACCCCGGATCCTGAATAAAGGTGTCCAAGCCTTTACGCTGTGGCTTTCAGATCCCATTTTTCTCTGTCTATAACATGATCTACAGCTGCCCTCTGAGGGCAGGGCGGCAGGTGGGTGGGAGTGGGCCAAATCACCGTCTATGGCCTCGAAGTCCTGATGTGTAATCACAACTCAGCCATAGACTATAATATGGCTATAAAGATCTCAGAACCACAGTATATGAGAGTTATGCCTGAAATGAAGTCCAATCTGTGATAAAAACAGCCAGCATTAATGCCACAAATATGTGACAGCGGGCAGAGAAATGACTGATTGGGGATGTTTATAAATATAGAAAGTGAGCTGCTCATGGCTTCCAATAGAGGGGGTTAGCAAAATGAAGACAGATGGCAGGCGATTAGCTCTCACATTCCTTTATGGCTGCCAATCCACTGATGGCTTGCTGCTCAGCTCCATCACTAGCCTCCCGATGGGACCCTCCAGGTACTTTATAGAGCCAGTCTCTACTTTCTGCATGGTTCACCTCTCAGACAACCACTGTTTGTCTCCTAAGGATGAGCTCTACAAGGACAGCTAATACCCAGGGAGACAGTCCAAAGATGGCATCGATCCATTAGAAAGACAGCCAAAATCCTGGGTGTGCTCAACTGTTTCGTGGCAGTTTTCATAAAAATATAGGATATCATGTTGGGAGAATTTGGTAACTCTTTTCTAGTCCAGCTCTTTAAGTAATGCTGGGATGCCCCAAGGCTCCTTATCCAAGTTGATGAGATCTATACCCTTTCCCAAGAGAATCCATCCTTCTTTGGTTTGCGTTGACCTCTATGTGAATTAAAGTTGTTTTTCTTCCCTAGAGCTTCTAGTCTCTGGTCCTTGGCTACGTCATGAGCAAGGATCAGCCAGTCTTCCTTCTCATACAGCCCTACAAGGATCAGGAAAGATCTCATAGCCATGCATAGACTTTGGCTTGGTCTCCTCAAAGAAACTCCAGAGGCTCTGTCTTTGGCTCACAAATCTTGTGCTTTCCTCAGTTTATCCAGGCTTCTCTAGGTTCCCCAGGCCAAAACCCAGCTTCTCCCAAAGTATTCTAATGAGCGCCGTGTGCTCTGGGTGTTATCTGACTGGTTTCACCACGATATGCGCTCACACGGTTTTTCATGGAATAAAAGGTAGAAGCAATCCTACTGCTGAATTTTGTTGGACGTCTGTAGCCTAGGCAGGTTTCACCCCCTCCTTTCCATCCTACATAACAAAGCTTTATCCCTCAGCCTGTTAGAAGATTGTACTTTCAGCTTGATCACCACCGTTCTTCTCATTTGAGGATCATTCCACTTTCAAATGCTATAGATTTCAAGGGCAATATCTCAATACCGCCCACCTCCCTCCATCAGTTGCTAGCCTAACTCCTTCCTTGCATTTTGTGTGAACCCTTAAATATAGTTTTTGTCCTTACATTCAGCGGACTTGCTGCTACACAGTTCTGGTTCCTGGCTCCCTGGCTTTCTTCTTGTGACTCTCTTGCAAGTCTTCTGAGCCTTGAACATATCCTGAACAGTATGTTCTACATGAATCCTATTAATTTTCTCTCCTAAGGGCAAATGGGCCTGCCTTGATCCTTCTCATTATATCTATGCACCTAGTGCCAAGCGGTGGAAAGAGTAAACACTCCATATTGCCTTACTGAACTGATTCCTTTTGATGACACCATAAGGTGAGTAGCCACGGACTTAGTCCTATTTACAGATGCAGAGATTCTGGGAGACAGAAAATTCAGGTATTTTCCCTATAGCTAAACAGTGAGTGAATAGCAAAGTTGGGTTGTTCTCCCAAGCAGTCTTGAGTCTAGACACTGTTTTATGTACTTTGGTACTTATATCTATTTTCAACCTTGACAACTTGCCCTCCTGACCTGACATCCTTTCTTATAGTTTTTCATTTCTGCATCTTATTGTCCCTCGTGCACTGGCCTTTCTTCAGTAACTCTTCACCTGATACTTAACTCTTCCACAACAACCTTTTCAAAGAGCCCTTACCTCCTGCAGTTAGTTGGATTAAGCCTGAATCTGAGATAAGACATGATCCCAACTTGTATTTGAATACTTTGCCTTGGAGACCTAATTAGAAAATACTACATTTTTTTTCACATGTAACTTCATTACTTTTTTATTCTGCTGGCTTGACAAGATCTTTCTGTAATAGATCACCTGAGAAATTTGCTTTTCTTCCCAAAGCCATGTCATCCATAAGTTTGATATGTGTCGTCCATCACTGTGTCTTCTTCATCCAACTTGCTGATGGAGGTACTTCATGATAAAGGGCCCAGCCAGCATCAGGGATACCCTGGCAGGCCAACTTGACAGCTTGCTAAGGATCAATTAGTCATTTAACACCTGTAGGTATGTGTATTCCATCCCCTTTGCCGATATTCAGGGTAAAGAATTTGTCCAATGAAAGCCTTACAAAAGCACTCCTAAGATGCCATGCTAATATGCCCATTCACTCTGCCCTCTGCACTCCCTGCAGAACAATGCCAGGGGAGGAAATGAGGTTTGTTTGGCCTGACTTCATCTTAATAAATCTCAGAAAGTGGGAAATTGCTATTAACACCTAAGAGTCTAAAGGAGTCTGTGCTTTAGAGTGTCTGTCTTTGAGCTGCATCTACGGGACTCCTGGATTACCTTAGCGGCTCTGCAGAGACCCTTGTGGGAGAGAGACTGGGGTTGTACAGCAGTCATGCTCTCAGCCACCGCCACCGCTGTAAGAAGGTCTTGCATTTTATTCATTACAATAACATTCCATTGTAAGTCTTTTTTTTTTTTTTTTAAAGTCGAGGTGCAAACTATAATTTGAAACCCACTGCTCTTAAAGGAGAAGCAGTCTGTCTGTCTGAAGCTGTATTTGATTGCTGTATTGACCAACACCTGGGTCACTGTGTTAGAGACACCATTATCCACATTTGCTCTATGCCTGCAGAAGTACTCGAAGACTTGATAGATGGCCCTAGGACGGAATGTCTGAGCAAGTCCGTTATTGAAATACACATCTCTAATTCTCTACAAAGAATCCTTGGTATTTTTCCCAAGTCATCTTCTCTGGTGCTACGTCCCTATCTTCAGCATCTATGGGGGTTTCTTAGCTTTGGGGTATTTCCAAACACACTCCTTCAACCCCGTGATAGTCTAATAAAGAAGATGCAATTGTCCACTCACCTCAAGGAAACTGATGCTAAACAGAGGTTCAGTAATCCTGTTGTAACTAAACAGCCAGGGGTCAGATGGACCACGTTTCAAAACTTTTGACCCGGAAGTCCTTGAAATTTGCCTTTATCTCACTGGCAACATCTTATTTTCAGTGTGTTGATCACTGATATTTCTGCGAGCCTCCAATGGGCTAGACATGGTGTAAAGCATTTATAGGGATTAACTCATCTAGTCTCACATAATCCATGCCAGTAACGGGTTTCACACTCTGTTTTACAGATGAATCTGAGGAACGTCTCCAAGTTTGCACAATAAGAAATTTGGGAGAGCTAAGATTCAAATGCAGGTCATCTAGCCCCAGAAAATTTAACGTTAACAATTTTCTTCTTATTTGTATTAGCATTTATCTTATCAAACTCAACAGAGGTAGTTCCACTGCTCTTTCTTGAGGGCTTTGGAAGCTTTATGTATTCCCATATGCTCTTATATGTGACTCTATCACCACAGACTAGCCTTTTTTTTTTTTTTTAAATTCTGCCCTTACTTCCATGTGCTAGAGGAATTGAACTCTAGGCTTCACATCTGTTACACAGGCACTCTAATGTTGAACTCTACCTGCAATCCAAGTTAGTTGGGCATTTTTGTTCAAGTGGAAGTGGTCTTTGGAATTCTATTAAGGTATGATGTATAAATGAGATTCTCTGTAGTGAGCCTGGTTAAGAGTCAAAACACTGAGCTAAGAGGAGAGAATACATAGCTCTGGTTATTTGGGGGGGAAAGCATGACATAGACACCTACCCAATGGTGACTGCAGATCTAGACCACAGCACTAAGAAGCAAAGTATGCCCAGGGCTTCAAGAGGAATGGGGTGATGATTCACCTGCAACCCGTTTAGCTATGCACAAATACAGCCTCAGATATCAGCATCCAGTTATTTCTTTGTATCTGTTTACAATTGTGTTGATGAACGGTTAAAAGGGACACAAACCTGGGCAACATGTTTCTCGTGTGAACAGAGACACACTATAAAGCAGGGGGCGGGGGAGTGCTCCATTGCGTTGGCTCCCATGGTATTGGCTCTTATTTAGGATGGACTAGCTCCTCTCCTCTAGTTAGCAGGGGCAACATGGAGGAAGGGAGCACAAATCACAGTTGCTTCCTCCTTCCAGCCCTGCTCCTATGCACTCCCAGGAAGGCTGGCTCTCTGCCCATGTGTGTGTGTGTGTGTGTGTGTGTGTGTGTGTGTGTGGATTCTCTATTGCCTATTGAGGATGAAGGAAGATAACAGTCCTGAATAGCATCAGACAAGGAATGAAATGAAATTTTATCCCTGGTGATGTAAGATGCATTGCACTTTTCCTTTTAGAGTCTGTTTGCCACTTGAGATAATTTGGTTGGGATCCCAGAGTACCCTGTGGGCCTGGAAACGGTAGCAGACAGAGGTACCACTGAGCTTGCTTAGAAGAAGCCCTGGTTGAGCTTGCTTAGAAGAAGAATTTGTAAGTGACTTGAGAGAGAGAGAGAGAGAGAGAGAGAGAGAGAGAGAGAGAGAGAGAAGAGAGAGAGAGTAAATAAGGCCATTCTGCTCACACTTGTGGACTTCAGTTGAAGTTACAGAAAGTTGTTGAATTCCTGCCTAGTGCTTTGAGTCCTTGCATGCACTTTCTGGCCTTCTGAGAGGATAGCACTTGCTAAGTTACAAGGTTCTAGTGGGAGGCAATAAGGAGAAGGCACTTCATCTTCTTTTCATGTCTTGAAAGGTAAAAGCTTTACAGATGGGCAGACACATGGCAGACAGAGGTGACTGCAAAGTCAGAATGTGCTGCTAGTTTTTGCTTTTTCCAAAGCTACTTTCATAGGTCAAGATTTTTCTCGAAAGGGCATAAAAGCGCAAGTCTGTAGGCATAGGTTAGGATACACCACCCAGCTTCCTCACCCTTTTCCAAGTTCCAGTAGTTTGGATCTTAAAAGTCCCCTTTCTGGTGATAAGCATTCCAAGGTGACACTGTTAGGAGATAGTTGGAGCTTGAAGGGTGGGGAGCAAAGGTTATTAAGTCAATGCAAGTGTATCTTCCAAGAGGACAGATGTTCACAGACTCTTGGTAAAAGAGGGGATACTCAGCCGGGCGGTGATGGTGCACGCCTTTAATCCTAGCACTTGGGAGGCAGAGGCAGGCAGATTTCTGAGTTTGAGGCCAGCCTGGTCTACAGAGTGAGTTCCAGGACAGCCAGGGCTACACAGAGAAACCCTGTCTCGAAAAACCAAAATAAAAGAAAAGAAAAGAAAAGAAAAGAAAAAAAAAAAAAAAAAAAAAAAAAAAAAAAAAAAAAAAAAAAGAAGGAATCTGCCACATGCCCCTGCCAGGCCAGACCTAAAGCAATGGACTCAGCTGCTCCAGGCCTAAGGCAATGGGCTCAGCTGTTCAGAGATGAAAACCTGAGGTTTTGTAGTGTTCTCTCTAAGTTAATTATCTCAGGATGTATTACAGTGATAGGAAACTGGTAGTGTTGTCAGCATCAGGGCCCCAGGTCTAGGACTCCCTAGACTTGGGAAGAAGAGGCAGGGTGAATTGCTGCCGGGTGGCATCCTCCCACTCAGTCCTTGTTGATCTTCCTTCCTGGACCCTGAAACTCATCTCCAGGCCTTCAAGTTGGCTCCTGAGCCAGCAGGGAAGTGCAGGATGACAAACACATGTGAGGCTGGGGGCTGCAGACTCAGCCAAGTCACAGAAGTCAAGCGGCCCCGCTTTGCATTCCACCCACATCCAGGCACGCTCTCTCTCTCTCCTTCATCAGCTCGAGAGGGGCATATCTTGAGATGCCAAAGAAGTTTTCATCTCCTCTTGATTGGGCTCTACAGCAGCTTGAAAAGCCTCTGACTGAAAGTGAGAATCGTGTCACACCTTAATAGCCTCATTTCTCAGGCGACGTGGGCTTTTCAACTCCCCAGCCTCGGTGGGATGTCGAGCCACTTGCCCTGTTTGTCTGGCACACATTTCTATTCAGGGAGCCATCTCTGCTGAACCTTTCAGTGAGCCACCTTCATCCAAAGGGAAGTACAGACATGCTCAATATGGATGCCAGTGGTAGCTAAAATCTGTCACACCTAGGAGTCATAGGAACAGTTAAGTGAAGGCAGAGGGCGGGAAGCTGAAGTAGGGACCTGGCACCATTAGCCTGGCTCAGCTGAGAGGGGTGGTGGGGATCAAGACTCCTTTTTGCCACTCCACAACACAATGCACACAAACAGTCTTTTCCTGGCTGGAACATTTTCAAGTGTTGTGTGTGTATCAGCGGAAGCACAATTCTAAGAACTGATCTGTAGGACATATACACTGTTTGTCTTTGCATTTTGGGGGCAACTCTGGTAGGTCTGCCACAGTGGCTTCCTTAGGAAATCCTTGGGTAGACCACTTCCTTTCTAGAAGAGAGGGACTTTGCCCTGATTGCTCCCAAGCCTCTGTCTCCATGCCACAGAGCACACAGCTGGACAAGGATCCCGAGCAACTGTGTGTTACTACATGTGTCTCAGTGTGCAGCTGGCTCGTTGTGAATTTGTAAAATGTCTTAGTGTTGGTCTATTTATTGTAAATAGATCCAGTCTATTTCACAGCCTCTGTGTACCCAGCATGCGGTGCCCTGCCCAAGACAGAAAGCTAGAAATGTAGAAGACACATTTTGTTCTGTATCATGTGTGTTCTCTCCTCCCCCCACCCCGAACCCTATGATCCCTAAAAGAAGTCTCTGCATGAGGCATTTTGTGACCTACTTCTGAAAGGATGAGCCTTGTGTTGTTTAATTAAATAGTGAGGGATTCAAAGTGCAGCTTTCTGTGGGAGGGAGGGAGGAGGATGTGCAACAGAGAGAGGGTTGTGGGGAGGGGGTCCCCTTTTGTCTTTTCAGGCTCAGCTTGCCAACAAAGAACGGAGAAGAGACCTGAGGTCAGAAGGAAAGCTCAGCCAGTGCAGCACAGTTCCTCCAGCCCTGGACAGTGTGCTACCTTGAGGATGCACAAGCTTTCTCTAGCTACTGCATCCTTCTTACAAACAACTAGGAAACGCTCCTCCCAGAACTGCTCCCTCACCCCAGCTAAAAGCTTGTGTGGGTTTTGGAGTGGAGCTGGACTCTACTTCTAATAGAGTAAGCACCCTACCACTGAGTAATGCACACACCTCCTATAAAAATAAAATAAAAATTTTGTGAATTGCTAAGCCTATCCTTGAACTTGGTCTATGGTTCAGGCTTGCTTTGGGCTTGTGGTCCTCATGTCTTGGTCTCTTGAGAGCTGGGATTACAGATCTTGGTCACCAAGTTCTTCTGTTGTTACCTCTTTTTAAAGAGTAATAATTTGAGTCCTAGAGCAGTTTAGTGACTTACCTACAGCGAGGCACTGTAACTGGTTGCAATATCCCAGTTATTAGCAACCTCACTACAACTCTTTGCTGCCTTGGCTCTGTTTCCATTTGCCCTGTACAACCGGGACAGCGGGGGATGCATTCGGTGAACTTGGCATCCCTTCTGAGTCCACAGTGCGTGCTTTATAATAAGTATTTCTTTTACTGAGCAAATAATTTTTGCATCAATTATTATTTTAGCTTCTACTAGTTCCCATGAGAAAAGCGTTCTACAAACTGAAGATCTGTGCCCCATTTTAGACCTATTCTAAAAGCATCATTCTAAGGGTTGTCTATCACTTTTAAGTTTTCATATTGCTGTAGAATTTACAAGTTCAAGTCTCCCTACACGGCAGTCACCATAGACTTCCATCATCTGCCATCTGTATTTCCAATGTGCATTGAATACATCGAACTGTGGGAATAAACAGTAGAATAGACAACATCCCGTTGGCTCAGCTAGCTCAGTGCCTCTCCTTGGGAGGTAGTCAGTTGTGGTTCCTAAGTGTGTTCATGACATCAGACGAAATTGTGTGTAGAGTTTGCATAAAGAGAAGAACACCACCAGAGTCCAAGGCAGTACAGATTCCTTTAATTAAAACAAGGATCTAGCTGGAAGATGGGGTCTGGACAGAGGGTGTGTGCATTTTCCTCTCATTGTACTTCTGCACTAGGAGGTCTTTTATGATGGGTCTTGGTACCAGGTTGTTGCATCTTGTGTGCTTCAAGTTTAATAGATGCTTAAGGAATAGGAGGGATGAGTACCTGCAGGCCATGGTGATGTGAATGGGGTAGGTGTGCCTGAATCTGGAAAGGAGGAGGTGTCTAGAGCTGGAACCAAGGAGCAAGAAGGTTCTGGAACTCTGCGTGAGCAGTAAACCTAGAATAGAAATCTAGGCCACTCACATCAGAATTTCCTGAGAAACTGTCCTGATGCAGAAGAATTTCGAGAAGACCCTGGTGTCTGAGGTCTCAGCCTCTGCTTTCCAAAAAAGCTCTGGGTAATCTGAGTACTTCATTGCTAGGATGTAGGCGTCAGAAACCTTGAGAGCCAGAGGACAAGAAAGAACGAAACAAATGAAATGATTCCTCGGAGGAATTCAGGAAAGGGCAGCAGAAAAGGCTGGATGGAAGCTGAGCTTCCAGGGGCACTGCACTGGGTGGAGACCACGGGGAAGATGCAAACTCCACTTGCTCGAACCAAAACTCTGATGCTGAGCCATGAGAACGTACATGGTCCTTGTATCTAGAGGAGAGAGGAAAGTCAGTCTGTCTCTATAATAGGAGACAAGAAATTTCAGTGGAAGATGTGGCAGGGGAGGGAGAGGGAATGATTTGATAAAAAGGAAATCAAGTACTGACACATGCTGCAGTATGTATCAACCTTGAAAATGATGCTTACAAAGTGGAAAGGAACCAACAACAAAAGGCAAAGTGATGTAAGGTACCTTGTATATAAAACATCCAGGATAGGCAATTGCCTAGAAATTGGAAGCAGATGAGCAGTTCCTTGGGATGGGTGAAGCAAAGGAACTGGGAAGGGGCAGATGAGAGAGAGTTAAGGGTTCACCTGGGATAATGAAAGCATTCTAACTAAACTTGTGGATTCAGGACTGAATATCACAATAGCTAAACGTTTGTCTAAAGAAATGGTGCAATGTTATTAAATTTAACATTATACAATTTCTAAAACAGGCAAATAAGATGCCATGTGAGTTATAATCATCTAATAAGGCTTCTAAAAAGATGTTAGGGGTATGGCTCAGTGGTACAGACTTCCATTGATTACAGTCCTCTTGACACATTTGGTTGATCAAATTATACAGTCCTTGATTGTATATTCCATCTCCAGGACCTGCCACTCTCCCACCCCAAGACAGGTACAGTTGTTTGTTTGGGTGTGATGAGATCTTGTCAACACAAACAAACAAATAAACAAGCAAACAAACAAAATGAAAAGGAGACGGGAGGGGAAGATAGAGGCAGGGAAGCCTGGGGCATGATTTAATGTTCACAACTGGGCGGAGTGCAAGAGTAATGTAGCTATGTGTTTGTAAGGGTCTCCACTACCACAAATATTCCTTTATTTTAATTAGAATTGCTGTCACAAAAGAATGCTGGGAGTTTTCAACTCACTGGCTCTGGTGGAAAGAGGAGGTATGGAGAGAAAAGGAAAGAGACTAGATCTGGAAAGGTTTTCTGGAGAACTCTCCTGTCGCTATGCCAGACTATCTCCATGGTGGAGTTTAAAGTCCTCTAAGAGATGAATCTTTGCTGTCCTGCCTGCAGAGAAATTTCCCATTTGAGGCTGACCCTTTTGTCCAGTATGGTTGATCAAAACTACTCAGTGGACTACCATGTGGACTTTTGGTCTTGACATCTTACAAAGCAAAAAGAGTGCTTCAAACTTGTATTCTCTGATTCTAGGCCGGACTCTTCTTGCCATTAGCTATGGGATTTAAGCAAGAGATTGATCTCTCCCAAGCCTCAGTGCTCTCATCTATAAAATGAAGATGCTGCCACAGAATGTGAAGAGAGACATGCCAGCTAATTATTTAATCTGTGGAATGGGTCTAACCCTCTGGCGAGATTACTGTAAAGATTAATGAGATTCAGTCCAGGTCTCAGCTAAGAGAGTAGCAGTGTTCTAGAATGCCCCATTGGCTTCCTCTTTTTCTCTTCTCATCCTGATTGGAGGCTTGTTCATTTATGTACAACTTCTTAATAAATCAGGCAAGTTCAACTCAGTTTCCTCACTTGACACATGAAGAAATGTCCTCTTGTATCCATTCTAATCCATTCTACAAGATACAACAGAAAGCTCAGAGAGATAACATACTCTCTGTAACACACATAATACCTTGCTAAAGGCTATATCTATAGTACTTGTTTTATGTAGAACACTGGTACTCACTGTCTGTTTATAATAGGGTTCTGGAACCTGATACCAGCCTTTCTCTATCCCTTCCATAACTAGCCTTTTCTGCCTCAGGTGATCGATGCGTCTGTGAGCTCAACTCTCAGCTTTCCAATGTGTGAGAAGAGATGAGATTTGTTTTCTCCATGCCTGACTTATTTCATTTCGGATAATGTCCTCCACAGGGAGATTTTCTGAAGTTTTCTTCGTCAGAATTCTCCCAGGTGCCTCTGACTAGACTCTTATGTGACCCTAGGCCATTTCAGTTCCTCCCACTCCCATGCACACTCCCATCCAGGAGATTGGAACTGACCACCTCCTTAGCTGAAATAGAACAGGACAGTCTTTTAAACACACCGCCTCCAGTTGCCCTCCCCCACACCCCCACCCCAGCCCTGCCTACCAGGAGGATGAAGCATCAACAAAGCCATTTTTCCAAGTCTGAGAAGATTGGCATCTCAGAGGGACTGCCCTCACTTCTAAAGCTTCCACAGTGCAAGGCGCTACCTGGCAGGACTTCTAATAACGGCCAATTGATATTCTACTGAGCACCTTGGAAAATAATCTGCAAACAAGAGGCTGCAGGCTATGAGCATCTCTGTCTCTTTCTTGCTCCCTCTTCTCTAGCTCTCTTTTAGAACACAGCTTACAGCTTCATAAAAATACAGCCTGAGCCAGAGCAGAAAACCTTAGCACTTTACCCAACAATATTATCCTTTTAAGAGTTTTATTAATCGATTTAAGGTTGTGCTGCATTTGGCTAAGAGGTGCAAGGTGCCTTCCCCTGCTGACAAGAATGTCCTTGCGTTTCAGGACTTGGCACGGTTGGCTCAATTAACAGAATGGCCGGCAAAAGAGGGTCAGCCTTGGAAAGCTCAATACTCACACTGCGTGTATGATGAGTTGAGCAGCAATTTGGCTCTCCCGCTGCATCCTGCCTGCACACAGGCAAGCTTACCTGCATACACTCTAGTGAGTGTTCTCTTGCAGGCACACATGTACATGCACACATACACACACACATACAGAGGGGCAGACGGACAGATACACATACACACACACACACACACACACAGACACACACACACACATACATACACACACAGAGAGAGAGAGAGAGAGAGAGAGAGAGAGAGAGAGAGAGAGAGAGAGACAGAGACAGAGACAGAGACAGAGAGGCAGAGAGACAGAGAGAGAGATACCACACAGCAAGCACACCGAGACTCTCCCCAGGAGAAAATACCATCAAGGGAGAATAAAGGCTTTCCTGATTTGTTTTTATCTCCTTGCTGTTAAAGAATGTGTAATACATTCAGCCAGGAAGACTGACTGGCTTGAACAGGCCAATGCACCTGTCAATTTAGCAGCATCATTTGAGCTCAATCAGTGTGGCGCTGGAGGAGTCCCCTAAATGTTTAATTTCTTCCAGCACCATAAGCGCTCTGATAGGTCTTATCAGGATTGTATTGACTGCACAAAATGAGTCCTGGTGTGGAGCAGTTTTCTTGACAGGAGAGACGTTAAAAGCACACACCAGGAACCCGTTTAACAGGTTTCTAATAATATCATCTTCTATTGGCATCCCGTTTTCATTCCTGACCACTTCAGCCCTCTTGCGTGCACACAGATGATTCATCCCGGCCTGAAAGGCTGTGTTTTCAAGCCGGGGGCTGATAAGGCTGCAGGCAGGACAAAGGTAAGACTTCCTCCCTGTGTAGATCACTCAGCTCTTTCCTTCTTCATAATGTTAAGTCGCATGAGTGCCTTTGTTATGGACATGGGGACTCTGGATGTGCTCAGCAAAACATGGGTTGATCAGACATTCTTGTAGGGCATATGCAAAAATGAATAAAGTGTAGGATTAATTTTTGTCCCAGAAGTATGAAACATGGAAAATAACTGGTCCACTCATAAAGTATTTATTAAGTGCTAACTAAGGACCAGGGACCAACCTTATGTTCACTGACACTAGGAGAGGAGGGGGCATACAAACCCAAAGATATTCAACCTGGACATTGAGTCAGCAGGCAGAGACAGCAGCCGGCATGCACAGTGACCTGAGCTCCTTCCACAGATCATACGAAGTAGAGGGATTGTGAGAAACACAATCCTGTCCTCTGACCTTGACACGCATGCCTGTGGTGTGCTGGTGTCTACACGCCCACCCATGAGTAAATAAATAACTCACTAAAAAGTGTTCATCCCAGCATGGAGGATTCTGGTAATGACAATGCCCATGAGTATAGGGCTGGTGAAGGAAGAAAGGACCCACAACCTGCCTGAGAAGGCAAAAGGGAGACAGGAAGTGACCTAAAAACTTCCCCAAGGAGGAACTCAATTGGGACTAGGAATCATGGTTGGATTTTTTTTCCAACAGAAAGTAGAGTCACTGCCATTCCAGGCAGAAAGATAGGCACATACAAAGGCACTCGGCATGAGAAATAAGGTGTTCCATACAGGATGCCACTGAGACTGAAGAAAGAGGAGAAGTCAGCCTGAGCTTGTAGCGTTCACCATTGCTACTTTCACCTAGCTTGTCATTCCTTAAGGGAGGGCATCATAAGATAGGAGAGCTGGCAAGTGAGTTATACTGCTTCACACTCTTAGAACACTACAGTTGACAGCTCCTAGGGCTTCTGCAAAGGAAGGAGTATCATGGCTTGGAAATTGACACATAAAGAGGACTTGATGTCAGGTATATTCGAAGAAAAGTGTCCATGTGCCTGGGTACATGTGGTTGTGTGAAGGTATCAGAATGTCTGAGTGTGTGAGTGTGCCTGAGTGTGGGAGCGTGCAAGAGAAATCCTATGTGTGTGTGGGGGTGTGTTAGCGTGTGTGTGTAAAAGCATGATGCATATATGTGTGCATGTGATTATATGTGTATTAAGGATATCCATGAAGGAAGGTTAGCCCGCGAAGAAAGAATGCAAGAAGTAAATGTGTTTTGGATGATTATTAAAAGGGTACATTTCATGTCAAGTGTCTTGACCAAAATAAAATCAATTAATAAATAGGTTATGGAAAAGAAGAGACACACAAGGAAACCTTTGGATATATTAGTTGTAGTGATGGTAACAGGGTTCTACACATTTGTAGAACTTTCCAATCTTTATGTACTGATTTTGTGTGGTATATGGCAATGATACCTCTCAAAACTGGGGTTCAGGCTAGGGAGACAGATTTATGAGTAGAAGTCTTGCCATAAAGCATGGGGACTAAAATTCTGATCCCCAAGAGTCACATAAAAGTCAGGTAGGCATGGTGGATTTTATTTACAGCACCTTGGAGGCAAGGACAAGTGGTCCTCAAGTTGAGTGGGCTAGCTAAGACAGCCAGAATTGGCAAGCTCTGAATTTAACAAGAGACTGATTCAAGAAATAAAGTGGAGAAGAATTGAGAAACAAACTAGACATCAACTTTCAGGCCCCCATTTACATGCATTCACATGTACATGTACCTGCATACACATGTACACCTACATCCATCAGAATACGAATACATATAGTTACACCCCCCACCCAACCCCACCCTCTCACACACACCTGGAAAGGTAAAAAAAAAAAAAAAAAATGGAGATCCCAGAGAGCAAGTAACTTCTGTCCTTTTTCTGGCATGAGGGCACTCTGGGAGGTAACTGGGCAAGCCAGAAAGTGAGCCCTTACCAGAACCTAACTATGCTGACCCTTGACCTGAGGCTTTTTTAGTCTCCAGAGATGTGAGGAGCAGATCATGTTACTTAAGACTAAATTAGTCCTCAAGATTGGGGGTTGGCTTGGGGCCCAGCTGACCTAAAAGGAGTGCAAGAGGTGACAATCTGTCTCTTGATTAGCCAGTCTCTTCTGCAGTAAAATGATCTTGATTTTAAATTCCTAATTTCAAAGTTGCCTGCTCTAAGCATGGACAGTAAGAGCCTTATGATAGCATCTTACGTTTGGAGGGATCTCATAGACCAGCGTGTCCTAGAGAATACAGACCTGTGTTAGTTCCAGGTACTCAGTTTTTCAGCCCTGGATCTCTGCAGTGAGTGTTATAGCAGCGGAGGTGCCTGCAGACCAGCTGAAGAGTCATGGGAGGAGAAACTGACTTTGCTTTAGAGATCAGTGTGAAGCCAGCTTGGGGAGTCAGCTATTCATTAGGACAGGGAAATGAAAGGGACAAAGACTGCCAATGTGTGTCAAAATTTTTATGTTCAAGAAGGAAAACAGTCTTGGGAGAGAGATGTTTGATGGGAGACAAGACCTTGGCTTAATGCTTTCAATAGAGAAAGTACCTAGTTATTTGAATTCCACCCAAGAGTATTGTATTGATTATTGTTTCTTAAAGATGTTTGCGTTTCATGCTAGCCAAAGGAGGGCTCAGGAACTATAGGGAGGGATATTACAAAAGAACAGCCCTGTGGGCCCCGCACATGGGGTCTTGCCCTAGCTCACCTAGGTTAACATTCTGCAGCCCTAAGAGATTCCGTGATGAACAGAATAGGGGAAGGCAGGAGCAGGAAAAACAGTCAGGGAAAACAATGGAATGGGAAGTATCCACCTGTACTCTTCCCCAGAGGAGCTGCAGGGACTTCCAATTACTTTCACAGTGTTGTCCTTGACAAATGAAAATTTTCCCCACTCCCCAATACATTACTTGGAGTTAAATTTAATATATTATTTTTTTTCCTTCAGAAAAGAAATAATCATTAGCCTCAGAAGTAAAACTGGAGTTAAGGCTCCAGTGATATAATAATAATAATTTGCACTCGCACGGATTCTTCCCGCAAAGGTCTCCAAAGCTTTGCCAAACATAATTAATTAAGCCTTGCTGGTTGGCCCCAGGAGGCAGGTAGCTATTATCTCAGCTTTCCAGATGTGGAAACTGAGGCTCAAGGAGGTGAGAGTGATTTGCCCAAGGTCACTGTGGGAATGAGAAGCTGGGCGGAGAGTGAAATCTCAGCAGCTTGCTGAAACTCCAAGCTCCAAGTACAGAAGGCAGGGCTTGTCACAGCTTTGTGTGTGTGTGGTGATGGGGGGGGGGGTGGTGGGGGAGGTAGGGTAGAGGGGTGGTTAGGGCTGGTGGGCCTTATGCTATTCAGGACCTGGGAAATTCAGGTCCCGTAGTCATGGCTGAGAGGACAAGGAAGGCTTCTCACCTTCCCTGTTTTCAATTGTGAGGTTCGCTGCCTAGAGCTCCGTGCCACACAGCTAAAATCTGGAAATGGGCAGAGAGAAGTTAGGAAGGTGTGGTTACAGAGTATTCAGGAGAGAAAGCACCACGTTCCAATTTTCACAGGATTATTCATATTTAACCTCAATTCCACTGTGTTAGGTTTCTGTAGATATTAAAATCCAGGAATTAAAAAGAGAAATTGAGGAATGAGGACTCCAGGCTCCAAAGGAGAGCCTTCACAGAGGTCACCTTATGGGTCTGCCATCTATTGATCGGATCCACTAGAGATGCCCTAGGCTTCGCCTGGTCTCCTGAGGAATTTGGTGGGCTGGATTGTTTACACGGAGAGCAGTGTGGTCCGAGCCTCTCCTCTCCACGCCTGCTTTAGCAGCTGACAAATATGAGGGAGGACGCGGGCCCTCGCCGCCTTCCATCTTGGGTGCCACAGTTTGGGTATTTCCTCGTGAGATTATACCTCACGTAATGAATTCAATCCTTCCATTCCCTCTCTCTTCCCCTCACGGGACCGCAGCTTCTGAGAGTTTATCTCCTATAAGATGAATCGCCTACAGTGCATCTTTCTTTACACTTCACCTCCCCCACTGTGGATGAGAAATAGACTTTTCCCTCATCCATCATAAGTCAGCGTGACAGGGCTGTCGGTCCTGCAGCCTGACCCACTGCATCTTTCTTGTCTCAGCCCGCTTCAGCGCCTCACTGCTTCTTCAGGATTGGTCGGGGCATTTATAAAAGATTTGAAATTGTAGTCAAACCAAATCCCCCCAAATAAAAATCAAGTAGAAAATAATAACGAAAGAGCAGAAAATAAATCTGAAGTAGAATGTAAAGGAGAAGCGGTCGGTCCGGATTTCTCGATTCTGGATTGTTCTGTTTCAACTGGACGTTGTGAGATGCTAAAGAATCCAGTCGTTTCCTTGACACCTTATCAATCTTCCAGCTTCCCCGGAGGGCAAAGGGGAAATCCCATTTGCTTGATTTCACACCTCAGAAAAGTGAGACAAAAGAAGTTGAGAATAGAAGGCTATAGTGAAGGCCAAAAGAATTGGGCTTCCTCTGATGGGAGAGAGGGGCTTGAAAGGAAACAGTGTAGACTTCTGGGTGGTGGGGAAAGAAGCAGATTCCAGCAGATCATCCTGTTGTGTTGCTTCCTGCCTGCCCCTAGTGGGGACGGAAGGAATAAAAACAGACTCTCATTTTAACACAGGAAGCCACTCGAAAAGCTGAGGGAAAAACCCACAGGAGCTGCAGACAAGAGGCCTGCGTTTCAGTCCAAGCAAGGGTGGAAATTACAGAAAAGAACAACGCTCTGTCTTTAGCCTTAGGGCGAGGAGAAGAGACTCAGCTTCCCATCTCTAAAATGGGAGAGTCTGTTTTAAGAGCTTCTAAGATCTCTCCTCAGGATAAGGCTCTTCAGATTTTTAATTTATTACTATTATTATAAGCAGGGATGTCCGAAGGTATCTTGGAGAGGAGGAACAAGTTGTCAAGCTTCACCCCATAAAATCAAAATAGGCAACCACGGTATGTAACTTCTTCGGTCTCCTGGAAAACTCCGAAGGAGCCGAGCCGATGTGATGAGTGGGGTGTCTTCTTTTTTGAGTCTGGGCAAAAGGAGATGCCTTTGGAAATTGGTTCTCCAAACCCGGAGGCAGATCAACAGGCGGTCTGTCTGTTCTCATGGACACCAGGAAAATAAACATCCTCAGAAGCTTCTACCTTCCTGGGACGCCTGGCTCAGTCTGGCTGCCTTCCAGCTATTCCACATAAAGGACCATGTTTAGGGAATACAATGGGGGTTGTGCCTGAGTGGATAGCCACAACATTTGTGCCTGGTGCATTCTGGCCACAGCAAGTCTTTCATAGTCCTGTATACTATCCTATCATTCTTTTTTCCTTCTCAGATGATCCTGGCAGGAACACGAAGGACATTGGCTTCTAAATGTTATTGGAAGATTTAATTAAGCACCATTTGAAATTTTTGAATGGAAATTGCCACATCACTCATGATTATTATCCATTTTCTTTAAACATAAGGCCAACTGCTAAGCTGTTAGGCACAAGCCTGGAAATTACAAAAATATTCAGATATCCATTATCTGGGATGGTGTTGCCAAGCATCCTATCCGATTATGAGATGCCTGCTGGAACAGATGGGCCTTACATGGGGCCCTTCTAAGCCAGGAAATGCAGACATATTGAGTGGCAGTGAATCCACGTGCCCAGTGCTACTGCCTCTGCAAAGAACTCATTACGTTAAGCTCTTGACAACTGCTTGTTCTTTGCAAAGCCTGGGAAGTCCCACTCACAGCCAGCTTCTGATTTTTGTGACCCACAACAGAAAGGGCAACCTTGACTTCAGGGGAGAGGGCTACTGCATCATAGCCAGAAATCTGTCTGGGGGTTTTCCAGGTGACGAGGATCGTTGGCATTGGGACACTGGGAACAGAGAGCCCATTGTAAAGCTCTGTTCAAAGCTGTTAATGCAGGTGCTTTGACATAGAAAAAGTGCCTTCGTTTCAACTTCCTATTTATGAGAAGTTTACAGAAAGCTTTGGAGCCAAAGGAAACAAATTTGGTAAACACAGTAAGTAATAGATTCAACAAATACAGCTAAGGATAAAGGACTAATTTACATTTAATGAGACAGCGATTGTTTATTAAATAAGAAATGGTTGTGCTTATGAAGATGGCCTTAAAGGTTTTTTTTTTCCCCTGAAAGAATACATTAAGCTTTTTCATATTCAAAAGACGTGAGTGGAGGAGTGGAGGGAGGGAGAAGGCTGCAGAATGCATAAAGAGTGTAGGGAGCTGATAACTCCTTCTGGAATTTAGGGCACTGGACAAAAATGTAATGGAAAATAAATTCCACAAAAGGTTCTCTTCTGTGGGTGTTATACCACGGGCTGACCCCAAAATATTGATTTAAAAAAAAACTATATGATTACTAGAGAATTGATGGCATGTTGGGACATATATTCTGGCCTTGACCTTGTATAATGGATTTTTGAATCAAAATTTCTTCAACTGTGCTTACAACTGGAGGCGGGGGCGGGGGGAGGCTGTCTGTGTTCACCACTGCTGTCTGTCTCCGTGATTTCTAAGTGAGGAAACACTGGGATTTTCCATGTAGGAAGCACCCTAGCCTCTCATAAAAATGAGAACAAGCAAAAGCCCAGCCACAGGTGGGCTCTAATCTTCTCAAGGTGCAGAACCACTGAATCACGGGATGGGTTCAAAACTCTCACCTGAAGGAAATTCTGAAGTCACTAAGTCCACTAATTTTGCTCCTTCCTTTTTTTTAGGGTGGAATCATTTTTAATTTACTTTTCCATGCCTCCCATCGTACCACATGCAGGATCAGAAAGGCTGAATTCTTGTCTTAGACTGTTACAAGCTGACTGTAGCAGAAAAGTCTAGTTTTTACCAATCTCCTTTCTCTTAGAAGCTGGTCCTCTTTGCCGTCAGATGGGCCGTGGTACATTTCTGTCTGGACATGAGTGAAGGTATAGGGATGTTCGCACTATCAAGTCAAACCTTTACAAGGAGATAATGGATAATTTCCCTTTTCTCTTATTCGGCCTGATTTTCTCAGTCATGATGTGATGGGGACATTGTTGCAGCCATGCCAGAACCTGAAGTGAAAGCTATGTTCAAGAAGATGCCCTTAACCCTAATGGTATCTATTTATTTGAAAAAAGAGATACAACTCTACGCTGATGATGCCCTGTATGTCCTGCTACCTGGCTTCAGTTGCTAGTATTGGACTTGGTCGCAACGGCTGGGATGGCTATTCTTGGCTGTCCACTTGACTACATCTGGAATTAACTAAAACCCAAACACTTGAGTACATCTGTGAGGGATTTCTTTCTTAATTAAATCATTGCAAGCAGGAAGACCCACTTTTAACCCAAATCCTTTGAGGTGGGACGATCTACCTTGAATCTGGGCCACACCATCTGCTCACAGCCTACATGAAGGACACGGAAGAAGGAAGCCAGCTCTCTTTGCCTGCTTGCCTTCCCTCACTCTTCCTGGTAAGTCCATTCCTTCATTGGCATTAGCGACTACTTCTTTGAGACTCCCGTGTATACTGAAGACCAGCTGAGATGTCTGACCTCATGGGCTGAAAGATTACTCGGACTGAAAGATTACTCGAGTCTTGGACCTTCTGCTAATAGGCAACCATTGTAGGATTAGTTGGACTGCAGCCTTTAAGCTGTTCTAATAAATATATATGAACTATTAATATAAAATTAAATATAATTTTTGATATACAAATAATTAAATATAATTTAATATCCACAATATAACATATATCTATTGTAAGTATACCTTTTATTAATCAGTTCTGTTTCTCTAGGTAACCTTGACTAATACAATGGCCTTTGAAATTAACAAGTGTTTTTATGCATTGTTTGTCTTTGTTTTAAGCACAAACTTTTTTAGTAATTGGAGCTGTCTCTAACAAATCTGAGACTGTGAGGCCACCTGTTGTGTAAATATTGCCTCTGAATTGAAACATTCCCTCCTGCAGAGAAGATGAATTCTCACAAGGCTTAGGAAGCTAATCAAACTGTGTATGTGACTCAGAAAGCTCAGAAAGTTACAAAACTCAGTTTGCATATGCTGTAAACAAGCCGGGGAAAGAGGGGGCTGTTCCATGCAGTGGCCTGCAAGCTGGTCAGGGAACTCCAACAGGCTAGAGTGGACTTGTCCTCAATGCAGCCGGCCAAGCGGCACCCACACTTCTGTAAGCAACCCCAACATTCTGGCTCAACAAACTAGACTTGAATGGAATTACTTCTTTAGCCTGTGACTGGGACCCTAACGTGTGTGAATGGAAGACTGATCTTGTGACACCACTTTCCTACATAAAATAAATGGAGGAGCAAAGCAGACTCTATCAGGAAGTGTTATACGAAACAAAACTTGATAGAGAAGTTCTGAGAAATACTGGAGGAAAGCCATAGTTAAGTATGTTTCTTTTCTGCCTCTGTAGGGCAGGTGGGAGCTCAGACAGTGAGGGTACCAGCAAAGCCTTGAATCGCCCTCAAAGTTGATGAAGGGTTTTGTTGTGGTTTTTGTTTGTTAACCAACTAAAATATTGTTTGGAACAGCTATGAGTTTTCTTAAAAGAGGAGGAGAAGAAACACTTTAAGTCAGGCCTTGGTGTATCAGGCTGAGACTATGCAAGGCTTAGAGAAGAAACAGACTCAGCGGAATAAGTGCTGACTCTGCAGAAAGGCAAAAGTCAGCCTTTATTCTTGCTTGTTTTCCCTTCTTGAACAGCCCGTCATACATTTCATATTGAGCCCATCAATTATAATGTATTTTAAATCTGATTTTTTTTTTTTATTAGAAAAGTGGTTCACACTAAGGCTAGGCATGGTAGCTAGTTCAAGACCAGCCTAGATTACATTGTGAAAGCTTGTTTGGAAGAAAGAAGAAAGAGAAGAAACAATAAAAGGGTTCAAACATCCTCACATAACAAAATGCTCCCCCAAATTCTTGAATCTGCTTCAACAAGCACTACATTTTGCTCAACAGCCCGTTGGCGCATTTGTTTGCTTCCTTAGTTATTGTTATTGTTATTATTGTTCTTTTCATTTTAGACGTTCAGCCTGAGGTAGCCTGAGGTTGGAAGGGAAGACATGAGCCCTGTGTCCAGGTATCTTGGTAACACTTTCCTGATACACAAACACACTTCAGGTCAAACATCAGCTGCTTGCTTTGCTAGGACCCAGCAGACCCCATTAGCACATGACATTCTGGAATTCTCAGGGATTTGCCTTGGGTGGAATAATGACGGGATGAGTGTAGATACCACCAAACTCAAGAACAGGACACACTTGTAGCTCTTAGCAAAAGACAAAAGGCAGCTGAGTCCTAGGAAATAATAGCATTTTATGTAAAATTGAGGTGACATCTCCTGTACCACTCTCTAGCTACCCTGAATGTGCCCAGTGTGTCCTAAAGGCAAAGAAGCTTGTGCAGGTTAAACATGGAGAGCTTCCAAGCTTTGGATATTGATGTGGAGTCTTACCACCCTTCACTCCCACCCCAGAGGCATCATGGGAACCTTTCAGTGAGGTTAACATGGGTACAGCAAGTACATCGATTTGCTGAGAGAGTGCATGGGGTGCTTAACTTGGTGATGGCAGCCTATGAGCTTTTCAGCTTCAGCATTTCTTACGAGAAACTCAAATATACTTGCAACCCAAGTACCACTCAAGAGGGAGAGAACCATACTCTTGAACAGCTGCCTTCTCAGTTCTCATTCATAAAGAATTCAATCTTTTCATATCTTGGGCTGAGAATGAATGTCCAATAAAAGACTACTGGTTCATCTTTTTTTAAAAAATGAGAATTTTTCAGAAGCTGTTTTGCTGTCAGGCATGTGACTCCGTGGTAATCCAAATTATCATGGCTTACTTGGCTATGTACTTCTAGGTCCCTGTCTGTGCCTTAGGCTGACCAGAGTGGGTTTGTCCAGTTGCACACAATTGTGGGGAAAGTTAGGGGCTAGAGAGCTAATACTGGGTCTATGTCCTGGTATTTAACAAAGTATTTACACAGAGGCCAGTTGAGGATGAGTTTCACAGATATGTAACTTCTTTTAAGTGGGTTCTATGTTCTGGTCTAGATTGTGAGCCTTAAGAGATCTGCTGTAATCTGCACTGGGGTTGGCATTCTAGCCTCTAAGGCTTGGTTCTTGCTACATTCCTGTTTCAAGCTGTCACTGAACATTTTCTCTGTCATGGAGGTTTCCATTTAGAATCTCATTCCACACTCTCCACCACCAATTCATCAAAATTATCCAAGACCCATGTAATTGTATAAAGCCACATACGATCAACAAGGTTCCCTCTGCTAAGGACTTGAGAGTCAAAAGCAAAGGCTCATATATTTCTGTCATGTGACAGAACTGATAACATATAATCACACTGATTTCAAAATTGGTCTCCCAGATTAAAAATAACACTCACATATTACAAATGTTCCCTGACCTATGATGGGGTTCCATCCTGATAAACCCACCAAAAACTAAAAATGTTGTTAATTCAAAATTACCAAGCCCCAAATATACTTAGTGTATCTAGTATCTGAAATACCATAGTCCCGAACACACTCAGAAAATATGTATCAGCCTGGTGGTTGGCAGATCCTTCACATGAATTCTACTGCACCATCTTGTGGTGAGTAGCTCATGACAGTCGTTGACTGTTGTACTGAAAGCCATCAACTGAAGAGATGTATAGGTTTACCTTTCATTCTGTTCCAAGGCAGAACACTATTTGGTTGAGCTACCATAACTTGGGAACCTCTTGCATTGCTTCGGGGTCAAGGAACTAGGCTTATTGAAGGACGAGGTTAGGGTAGCTGGTAAGGTTTGAGGACTTTGGCAGCCTCATCACTGCCTCAGGATGACAGAAGGAACCTAGTTTTCTTCACGTCTGTAGCAATGTAATCATGCAGTCTTGTCTCTTCCTACAAGGGAAGACCTTAAAGTGTAGAAAGGTGCGTCTTGGTGTACCCCGCCACACACACCTTTTCTTTCATCCTTTCCTCAATCTTCTTTCTAGGCTTTGCCATAAAACAACTCTCTCTCTCTCTTTCCCTCTCTATCTTCCTCTCTCTATCTCTCTGTGTCTCTCTGTATCTGTCTTTCTTTGTTTCTCTCTCT
>JADRCD010216622.1:7430-60971 GCA_019843815.1 Montemys delectorum
AGCATTGGATGTGCTCAGCAGTTGAGAGCATTGGATGTGCTCAGCAGCTAAGAGCACTGGCTGCTCTTGTTCAGTTCTTAGCTCCCACATGATGCCTCATGGCCTTCTGTGGCTCCAGTTGCACGGGATCCTATACCCTCTTGTGGCCTCTGTGGACACCAGACAAACATATGGTACACAGACATACATGTAGGTAAAACATTCATAAGCATAAAAGAAAAATGACAAATATTTTTTCAAAGCATAGTTGGCTCCAAAGTGTTGTATATTTGGTTATAGTGAATAACGTTCAGCAGTTTTCTCAAGCTGCTCCTTAATCATTTATCCTGGGTGACTGGATGTGCTGGCTCTGCACCTAGTACAAAAATTAAAGATTAGTTAGCTGGATGCACATGGTACATCATCACCAGTTCAATAGTTGTCACATGATTGTGCTGTTTCAACTCCGCTGGATGTCACATGATTTAGCTTTCTTGCCTCCTCTGGGTTCTGCCTTCCCTCCTTAGGCACAAATGCAATGTATTTCTTTCTTATTGACTACTCTATAGACAGAAACGAGAAAAAGGCTTTGACAATTTTGGTGCTCTAGAGTGGTATTTGTAAGGAAACTACGATACATTGTTTGCAACATTTTCATAGTTGCTTTGAGAGAATTACATTTCCTCAGATTCGATTTCATTTATTTCTGGGTTCCATGAAAATGCACATAAAATATGCATGCACCTATAGCAAACATAGCCAAGAGATACAAAGTGGAGAAACAAACACTATCACGAAGAATTACAGTAAGACTCTCTGGATATAGTATAAAGTATAAAACCAACATCACAAAGGCACTAGGCAGAGATAGGTTACGTCCTTTTAAGCCAATGAGCTACCACAGGTCTTTAAAGTTTGTCTATCCAAACATGAATGTATATTCAAAGGGGAAAATGTGATGTTTGTTTTTTATGTTTTGTTTTGTTTTGTTTTTAGACAGGGCCACAAACTCACTACAAAGCCTTTGAACTACTGATCCTTTTGCCTCCACCTCCCAAATGCTAGAATTATAGGTATGAAATACCACATACTGACTACATACAATATTTATAAAAGGAAACAGAAATGTCAGCTACAACTGTTACAGCTGTGACATATACAGCAGCGTTAATCTTGTTCCACCATTGCTCTTCTTTCCACCCACGTGGCTCTCTACTAGATGATACTCAATCATCTACAGCATCATTGCCACTCCCAGACTGAACTTAGAGTGAGGAGTCCCCACGACAAGCTCCCGAGTGCTGTAATTATAGGGTCCCTCCAGGCCTAGCTCCCTCTAATTTTTAAGTGTTCATAGTAAATGTGCTTCAAGGCTGTTAAAGAGCAAGCTAACTTGGTTGGGACAGAGACTTCCATCTCCACTCAATTTGTTAAGATACAGCTGAAGTATTTCAATAAGGGACATCAGGAAGTAGTTATACAAACAAGTGAAGGTACATTTAGGGTGGGATCAAAACTTTCCCTTCTGCTGGACAGTGGTGGCGCACGCCTTTAGTCCTAGCACTTGGGAGGCAGAGGCAGGTGGATTTCTGAGTTCGAGGCCAGCCTGGTCTACAGAGTGAGTTCCAGGACAGCCAGGGCTACACAGAGAAACCCTGTCTCAAAACAAAACAAAACAAAACAAACAAAAAAAAAAAACCCTTTCCCTTCATTGGACATAAGCTAACAGCTAACAATACTTCTGATTTCTTCCGAGCAGAGAAGACACATCAGAGAATGTGTTTTATTGTGCCACTGATACATTGGCTAAATTGAATCTCACGGATGAAAAACAGTGATGATCATGCAGTATCATAGCTGTCCAACCAATCTGTCTTCATAAACAGAAAGTTTAGAAAATAGTTCAGCACAGGCACGCCCAGATACATGCTTGCCACATCTGTCCCACACCCTCGACTCACATCCTCACCCTGTGCTACCCAGCAAGCAGCAGGCCCGTTCATGCACCACAAGCATATTCAACGCGAAAGCTATATGAGGGCATCTCAGGATTTTATAAATCTGTGCATTTGTTGGAGACTCTGGCTGAATTCTGACGATCAGGCTTGACCTCCCCTCACCACACCACACCCTACAAATACTCCTGCACTTTACATTCTTCGGAGTTGAGTGCTTTTGATACGATTGCTTAACTTGCTTCTCATACTTTGCAGGGGAATTTAAAAGCTGAGATGTTTAACTCTTGAAAAAGGTTACTAGTCATACATAGCAGCCACTTCCTTTAAGAAATATCATAAAGATGTTTATGGTTTATTGCTGGGCTTGTGTAGCACAGCGTGAAAACAAACCTACATACTTATGTTCTGTACCAAATAGAACCTTAGGAAAGATAGGCACAATTCCCAACAGTAAAAGCAGCTCAGGGATTGGAATGGTGCCATTCCTGTAGTGTATAAACCTATGTATATATTCAGAAGCTGCTAATTTAAAAGAGACTAGGCATCATTTCATGACTGACTCCAGAACACAAGGTCCATGAGGAAAAGGGACTGGAGTGTAAAGACTTCAATAGAAACAGTTGCCACTGGGATTTGATTGCTGCTGCTCATGAGCTTTGGGCTATGCAAACAGCCCAAAACAGTGGTGCAGTGAACTTGTGGAGGACATACCTAATATCCTACTTGGAGGCCCAGGCTGGGCAGCATTTGAATGGATGTATTCTAAGATGAGAGGGATTGGAAGACCTGGTCATTCCTTAGAATCCCCCGACAAAAGTCGTCTCCAAATTCTGACTGGTGTTAGAAACCATACAGGGAGACTCTCTTTTTCCTTAGCATAGGGCTTCCTTAACAAAGTGTAAAACAAAAACATCTCAGAAGGATGTAGCACGGCACACTCTTCTTAGGCCTTCACATGACTAAGGGACGAAAGGTTTTGGAGATGAAATGTGTCTGCAAGAGCGAGATGAAGGAAGAACCTGCCTGCCCGTGCGCTGTTCAGGAGACAGTGCTCTTACTATAGGTGAGGATCTGGAATCAGATGGCTGCCAGTTGGCCAGTGGCACCCTCAGAGTTCTCCTTATGCCTCGCCCTAAAAGAGAGCTCTAGGGTGTAAGCTGAAGGCAGTGGCTCGAGTGGCACTGGGTGTTGAGCTGAGGACGGCGCTGTTATTCCTCAGAGACAGCATTGTGAAAGAACTGTGCTTGCCACAAAAAGGCTGCACTTGGTGGCTCCCCGTGGCTCGTGTGTCTTTCTATACAAGCAAGCAACTTCTTATGGAGGCTCAGATCTCTTCAGACATTTACAGAATTAACATTTCAAGTTAATTCCCAAACCCAGCCCAGTCCTAAGAAGCAGCCAATGTACAGGGCTGCAGAAAGTCCTCAGTGAAGAACAGCAATCCCTGGACCTCAGGAGAGGAGCCAGGAGCCCTCCCCGATCGCCCACTCTCTGCCACTACTGACACCCTGCCCAGAGATGCAGATGTAAGGTTGGTTTTGTTTGTTTGTTTTCCCTTCACCTTTCTGAGTGGGTCTCAAAGCCCTTTTACAGACAAGAATGGAGGTTATCCCAGGACAGAACTCCTAGTTTATATTCATCAGATTACACTTGGCTAAAAGAACAGTTGCAGTTGGAAGCAGAATGCTGGGACTTAAGCACTGCGTGTGCTTCAGCCAGCCAGAGGGTCGTGAATTCCAGGAAGAAGGCTATAACAACTAACATTTACAGTTTATTGTCTGCCAGATGTTGCCATGAGGCTAGTGCATTATTGATAACAACACTTAGAGACAGATACCATTTGAATCCTTCCATCTAACAGATGAGAAAGCTAAGGCACACACACACACACACACACACAAAATCCTTGCCCAAGGGCACAAGGCAGTAAGTACAGTTTAAATGCTTGTGATAAGTGCTATTGCAATTGCTCTCAGTTTGCAGACAAGAAAATGGAGTTTTAGTTGTCCAAGTATTTATCCAACTTTACACAATGTGAAGGGGTAGGATAGCCTATCTTTAATACCTAGGGACTTCAGCCAAGGTCATAGTACATAAACATAAATATGCAAAAGATACATATGAAACTAATATTTAAATGTCTTCTGACTTCTTACATTGACAGATAACAGCCTGGAAGTTCACTCCAAAAGAATGTTCAGATGCAAAAAGAGGCAGTGGACCTGGGGAGTCTGGCCCCAGCCCCTGGCCTAGTCGACTTCTCTCCTGAATCTTACTTTTGGGTATTTGCAGCAGTAGCATCCACCTTGGACATGGTCTCTGCAAACAGCTGATCCCAGGTTATTCCCCAATCCAGTGGACTTATACATCTTTGGGAATATTAACTTAGGAAGAAAAAGGGCTGGTTGTCATTAACAGGGAATTCTGGTCTCTGACCAGGACATTAGTCTTGAGATACATGTTGCAGAGGGATGTTCCTTGATATGACTTCACTTCAAGCTTCCAAGAGGGCCAGAGTGGTGGCCCAGAGTCTCATACTGAAAAGCCTCTTCAGAGGGTATGGGGGAGAGTAAAGGCTTTTCTCGGGTCCCAAGTTCAATATCCTTGTTTAGACAACTCCTGTACAATCACTCCAGTCTGAGCCACTGCCCACAGTTTTCAGGGGATCAGAAGTGAGTAGAAGCAACTATGGAAAGTTGAGAAGGCTGAAAGTTGGGGTGGGGCAGGGTTGTGAGGGGAGTGAGCAAGCTTGAGAGATTTCCCTTCTCCCACCCACACACTTCCTCTTTCCCACTGGCTCCTGCCTCCGGTCTGGGCTACGCAAACACTGTCAGAACAGATCCAAGTCAGGCCACACCCTTTCCTTGTTTACAGAGGCAAAGGAGGCAGAGAATGGGAGCCGCCCTGAAATGATTCTCTCAAAAACCGTTAATTCTTAACCTGGAAATGAAGACTTCTTAAAAGTGAACTGGCCTAGAGCAAAGCTCTTTTTTTTCCACAGAATTTTAGAGTAACAAGGGGCCTGCCTGCATGGCCAGCCTCTTGACTCTGAAGCCACTTCCTAGCACCTGGCATGGACTTAATCCTGTCAGTCTGTCCAGGATTCTAAATTTAGGTTCCATACATAAATACAATTTCCTGTAGTGTCTATCATAATTAAAATGCTCCATGGGCTTAATGTTGTATTTGTTGATGTTCAAATGAGGAACAAGCTTCCGATTTAAAGAACCAAATCAAACACACCCACTGATCAACACCTCCAAGCCCCCAGCATTCATGGCTGTGGAACAGGAGGTACTGGCTGCACATCCAGTTTGTGGCAGTGCTGAGGCCTCTGTATCCAGTCCCACGAACTCCTGAATCATTTTCTCCTCCTCAGATGCTGATGCTGTGGCACAGGAGAAGTAAGGAGAGGGATCCTGTTTGCTCGAATACAAGAGCTGTGGAGTCCTGGATCTGAACCCTAGAAACCATCCAAACCAGCAGAAAAGAAAATATAGTGCTATGCCCGGAAACTAGACTGAGGCAGACAGTGATCAGATCAGCCAAGGAACCAGAAAAGGGAAAGCCGTAAAGAATTGATCTTTCTTCCTTCTTATCCCTCTCTCCACATCTGTTCTCCTATCCCTTCTCTTGTTTTTAAACTTCTCCCTTCTCTTCCTCCCACCTTTTCCCTCTTACCCTCCCTCCCTTCCTTCGCCCTCCCTCATTGTCTCAGCACCACCTACCGTACTCCTTTAAATCCCCAGTGGCTTGTCAAGCAGCTTGGTTTGAGTCAGATGTCCATGTTCTGTTTAATCAGCTGTGACTCGAGGAATGGTGACAAACACTGTTCCTGTCATGGGTCGAGAGAGAAGTCCTCAGATAAGCAGGAGTAGGCCTGCTCTGGAGAAGGGTGTAGTCTGTCCCATCGCATAGCATGATGCACTTACTATAATGTTTTTACCACAACTACTTCCCTATTGCCCTAGCTCTGAAGAATAAGCAGCCTGGGGGAGGCTTCTCACTGTGATTCTGCTGTTCCGTGTAGCAGCACTGAGGGAAAAGCAAGACAAAATCCTTATCATCAAAGTCTCTTCTAGCTCCCCACAAAGAAGAAATAGCGTAGAAGCTATCACAATCACAGCTTAGTCCCGTGCGTGCCTGCTTGGGCTGTTTGGCACAGGCGTAGAATATTACTGTTGTCAACCTGATTCACTTTCCCCTGTCTGAGCTGGGTCACGACTAGTACTGTGTTCATTCCGCTTGTTCATTATGCAAAACAATAGCCAGTTCTACCCTCTGAAATATCATAAACCTCTCAGTTCATAAATTCTAGACTGGGTTATGTGAGGAATTTCTGGCAGATCCACCAAGAAGTGCAGCCAATCTAGATGTTAGAGGAATGTCATGAGTTTGTCGCCAAGGAAGGAACATTAACACTTCACCCATATTCCAGAGGAATACAGTCATTCTGCAATGAGTGTTTGGGGAATGGTCAATATCACCATTACATTCCTTAAGAAATGTGGAAATGTGTATTTGATTTACCTGATATGTGAGTTTATAGGGAACAAAATGCTCATTGTAAACTAAATTTGTGATCTGTACTGTTGGATTTGCTCTTTCTTCCTTCTTTCCTTCCTTCCTTCCTTTCTTTTTTTCCATTTCTTTTCTTCTATGTGGGCAGGGCGGGGAAGGCCTCATGTATCCTGGTCTGGTTTTAAACTCCAATTCACTATGCAGCCCAGAATGACCTTGAACATTTCTGGTCCTCCTACCTGCCTTCACCTCCCAAGTGCTGGGATTTTAAGTGTGAGACACTGCACCCAACTAATTTCCATTAACACACACACACACACACACACACACTTCTTACAAGACTGATTAAAAACAAATTCTGTAACAAATCTAAAATGGCCTTGCAGTCTGTTGAACCTGTTGCCTTGGGCTTTGTGTAGGCAATGACACCTGCAAATGCAAATCCCCCACAAAATTACATATTTCTTAAAACATGACTTTTTTTTTTTTAATAGTTTGGTTGTGCAGTTTAGTTGTGAGTGAACTTAGTATATGGCAACATCACAGTACAATGTCAAAAGATTGGCCATTTCTGGTTGTAAGCTAAATGTTGCTGATCTTGTTTTTAATATTCTGGCCATTTATTGGGCATTTACTATGTACAGGATGTAGTCATATGCAAAGATAAAGGACACAGTCTTTGCTCTCATGACAGGCTGGCAGCAAAGAAAACTCTGTAGCCCAACAATGATATTGCTATGAGTTAAAGGCAAGTGCCTACAGGCTGTTAGAAGAAGCAGAGCTACCCAGAGCTGTGTGCCAGGAAGGGAAATCTCTAGGTAGAGATGAAGCTCGATCTGCTTTTTCTCATTTAAATTGGGGTAATCAACTAGATAAAGTGGGGAGAGTATTTAGGCTGTGAAACACGAGGTCAGAGGGCCATGAGAGAACATGGTGCTTTGTGGGTATTAGTGATGGCTGGCTTGGGTTGTGACTTAAGCCAGAGGCAGCCAGGAATGGTTCTAGAAAGGGAGAACTGTGACTAGGTCATAAAGGCATGTAGGCCAGGCTGAAGGATTGGAAGGCTCTAGAACAATGTGGAACCTATAGAATATTTTTAAAGAAAACTTTTTATTGAAAAAAAGTATTGAAAGATGCACATAAGTATTCAGCTCAATGAATTATCATGAACTAAGCACAGCCGTGTGGCCAGCAAGCCGATCATAGCATGCATAACCCGTGTCCCTAAGGCTCCCTCCGTGTTTCCTTGCAGGCCCTACTCCCCTCTCTTGTGGTCACTACGGGACTTCTGACTCTATAGATTTGTGTTGCTGTCTTTGAACTTTAACTAGAATCGTGTCTGGCTTCTATGAGTCAGCGTTATGCTTATGAATTTTACTCTTGCTGTGCCACGTAAGGAGATGGACTTCCTTAAATTTCATAGTTGTATAACACCCTACTACCCTAGTATGTACACTGTTTTTATTATGAGAAAACATGAGTTCTTTCCAATTATGAATAGTTGTGCTGTGAATGTGCTTATATGTGTCTTTTAGAGGACATGAATATAAATTTCTATTAGATAGAGTACCTAGAAGCTGAATCTGCTGGTCATAGGATAAGCACGTATTCAGCTTTAGGACATTCTACTGTGTGATGGTTTTAACAAAGTGATTGTACTAATTTAAGGCCTTAGTATCAGTATAAGAATTCTAGTCTCCCAGTTGTCAAAGGTGAATATTGGCTTTTTCTTTTTTTTTTTTTTTTTTTTTTTTTTTTTTTTTTTGGTATTCTGGTGTGTGTGTGTGTCTGTGCACTTCTTAGAAATTCAATTGTGCTTGTTAGTTATTTTTCTATTGGTGTGAAGAGGCATCATGACCAAGGAAACAAAAGAAAGCGTTTGATTAGGTGCTTGTTTACAGACCCGAGGACAAGTCCATGTCTATCATGGCAGAGATCATGTCACCTGGCAGGCAGGAGGGCATGGTGCTGGAGCAGTTGTTGAGAGCAGAGAGAGTGAGTTAGCTAGCTAACTAGGAATAGTCTGGACTTTTGAAATTATACCTGGGTCTGCCATCTGCATCTGGGAGCTGAGGCTGTTCCACAGCCCACTGTGCACGGGTCCAGCCAGCCAGGAGTGAGCTGTTCTCCCAGGAGTGCTTTTACTCCCTGACTCGGAGGTGAGATAGCCACTTTCTCTCCAATAACTGTCTGGAAAGGGGCTGCCAGGAGCACATGGGGCGCAGGAACAGTGGAGCTGTTGGGACAGGATCCTTCCCAATCGCCATCTGCACCCAGAGCTTGGGTTGTTCCAGAGCCCTCTGTACACAAGTTCTGCCAGGAGAGAGCTGGTCTTCCAGGAGTGCTGACATAGGCTTACAGACCCACAGGAGGAACAAGCTCCAGCCAGAGACAGCAAGACCATCTAACACCAGAGATAACCAGATGGCAAAAGGCAAATGCAAGAATCTTACCAACAGAAACCAAGGCTAGTTGGCATCATCAGAACCCAGTTCTCCCATCACAGCAAGTTCTTGAATACCCCAACACACTAGAAAAGCAAGATGTGGATTTAAAATCACATCTCATGATGCTGATAGAGGATTTTAGGAAGGACATAAATAACTCCCTTAAAGAAATACAGGAAAACACAGGTAAACAGCTAGAAGCCCTTAAAGAGGAAACACAAAAATCCATTAAAAAATTATAGGAAAACATAACCAAACAGGTGAAGAAATTGAACAAAATCATCCAGGATCTAAAAATGGAAGGAGAAACAATTAAGAAATCACAAAGGGAGACAACTCTGGTGATAGAAAATCTAGGAAAGATATCAGGAGCCATAGATGCAAGCATCACCAACAGAATGCAAGAGATAGAAGAGAGAATCTCAGGCACAGAAGGTACCACCGAAAACATTGACACAACAATAAAAGAAAATGGAAAATACAAAAGGCTCCTAACCCAAAACATTGAGGAAATCCAGGATGCAATGAGAAGACCAAACTTAAGGATAATAGGTATAGAAGAGAGCAAAGATGCCTAACTTAAAGGACCAGTAAATATCATCAACAAAATTATAGAAGAAAACTTCCCTAACCTAAAGAAAGAGATGCCCATGAACATACAAGAAGCCTACAGAACTCCAAATAGACTGGACCAGAAAAGAAATTCCTCCTGTCACATAATAATAAAACACCAAATGCACAAAAGAAAGAAAAAATATTAAAAGCAGTAAGGGAAAAAGGTCAAGTAACATATAAAGGCAGGCCTATCAGAATTACACCAGATTTCTCACCAGAGACTATGAAAGCTAGAAGATCCTGGGCAGATATCATACAGACCCTACAAGAACACAAATGCCAGCCCAGACTACCATACACAGCAAAATTCTCAATTACCATAGATAGAAAAACCAAGATATTTCATGACAAAGACAAATTTACATAATATCTTTCCACAAATCCAGCCCAAAAGAAATCAAAACAACTCTGAGATTTCACCTAACACCAGTCCAAATGGGTGAAAATCAAAAACTCAGGTAACAGCAGATGCTGGTGAGGTTGTGGAGAAAGAGGAACACTCCTTCATTGCTGGTGGGATTGCAAGCTGGTACAACCACTCTGGAAATCAGTGTGGCAGTTCCTCAGAAAACTGGACATAGTACTACCAGAGGACTCAGCAATACCACTCCGGGCATATACCCAGAAGATGCTCCAATGTGTATAAGGACACATGCTCCACTATGTTCATAGCAGCCTTATTTATAATAGCCAGAAACTGGAAACAACCCAGATGTCCCTTAACAGAGGAATGGATACAGAAATTGTGGTATACTTACACAATTTACTCAGCTATTAAAAACAATGAATTCATGAAATTCTTACACAAAGGGATAGAACTAGAAAATACCATCCTGAGTGAAGTAACCAAATCACAAAAAAATACACATGATATGCACTCACTGATAAGTGGATATTAGCCCAGAAGCTTGGAATCTCCCAGATACAATTCACAGACCACATGAAGCTCAAGAAGAAGGAAAACCAAAGTGTGGGTACTTCGTTCCTTCTTAGAAGAGGAAACAAAATACCTATGGAAGGAGTTACAGAGACAAAGTGGGGAGCATAGACTGAAGGAAAGGCCATCCAGAGACTGCCCCACCTGGGGATCTATCCCATATACATTCATCAAACCCGGACGCTATTGTGGATGCTAACAAGTGCTTGCTGAAAGGAGCCTAATATAGCTGTCTTCTGAGAGGCTCTGCCAGTACCTGACAAACACAGAAGTGGATGCTCTCAGCCAACTATTGGCCTGAGCACAGGATCCCTAATGGAGGAGCTAGATAAAAGACCCAAGGACCTGAAGGGGTTTGCAGTCCCATAGGAGGAACAATAATATGAACCAACCAGTATCCCCAGAGCTCCCAGGGACTAAACCATCAACCAAAGAGTACACATGGTGGGACTCATTGCTCCAGCTGCATATTTAGCAGAGAATGGCCTTGTGGGTCATCAATGGGAGGAGAGGCCCTTGGTCCTGTGAAGGCTTTATGTCCTAGTGTAGGGGAATGCCAGAGCTAGGAAATAGGAGTATGTGGGTTGGTAAGCAGGGGAAGGAGGTAGGGGATAGGGGGGGTTTGGAAGGGAAACCAGGAAAGGAGATATCATTTGAAATGTAAATAAAGAAAATATCTAATAAGAAAAGAAACTACACCCCCTGATCCACCAACTAGGGACTAAGCATTCAAATATATGAGTCTATAGGGCAGGAGGCTTCTCATTAAACCACTATAATAGCCAACTCTTATTCACAGTCATCTGTGGGGCTCCAACCCCAAGTTGACTCTATTTGAAGTCAGGGCCTTTAAGGAGATCAGTAAGGCTAGATGAGGCCATTAGAACAGAGTTGTGATATAGTAAGGCTGATGTTCTTATGAAAAGAAGATGATATACCAGATTTCTCTCTTTATGCATCTCAGAAGATGAGAGAGCTGTCTATAAACAGGAAGAGAGCCTTAATGGCAACTGATGTAAATAAAATAAGTAACATGATCACAACAAAGCTCTGAACACAGAGCAAGATCTGTCTTTTCTCTGACATTAGCTTGGGGCGATCATGTGCTAAATACTCATCAAACAGAACCTCCCATCATTATCACTAATATCATCATCACTACCATCTACTGTTATTGCAGAGGTTTCTAGCTTGGCTTACATGGTAGATTACAGTAGTGTCTACACTCCTCTAGCCCTCCCATACCTCTTACAATGCTTTGGCACTGGTATAGACCTCTGTGTTCAGAAATGGCTTCATGACTTCTGGCCAATAGAATGTAGAAAAAGTGTTATGGTGTATTATTTTTAATCCTAGGGCTCAAGAGGCTTTAAACAATTCCTGGTTTTTCACTTGGAGCTCTTCCCATCTGCAATGTGACTACATCAAGGCTAGCTTATCAAAGAGAGGGAGAGGGAGAGAGAGAGAGAGAGAGAGAGAGAGAGAGAGAGAGAGAGAGAGAGAGAGAGAGAGAATGAATCATTTCTACCCATTGTCTTAGGGTTAGGATTATTACTGGGGGGAAGAAAGACCATGACCAAAAGCAGCTTGGGGGAGGAAAGGGTTTATTTTACTCACAGTTCCATCAGTTCCATAACAAGTTATCATCAAAAGCACTGAGGGCAGGAACTCAAGCAGGACAGGAACCTGGAGGCAGGAGCTGATGCAGAGGTCATGAGGAGTGCTCCTTACCAGCTTGCTCCTCATGGCTTTCTCAGCCTCTTTTCTTGTAGAACCCAAGGCCACCATCCCAGGGGTCGCCACACTCAGAGAGGCACTTGAAGCCCTTGGTTTGATTATCAATCACTAACTGAGAAAATGCCTACGGGTTTATCTATAGCAAGATTTTATTGAGGCATTTTCTCAATTGAGGTTCCCTCTTTTCAGATTACTCTAGCTTGGGTCAAGTTGACATAAAACTAGCTAGTTCCCCCAGCATCTCAATTGTCCTACCTTATATTTGGGTGAGCCCAGCCAAGATCTTCTGAATCTAGATTAGGTCAGTAGAGATTCTCATCAACCTGCATATTTGAGAGCAAGAGTATATGACTATTATGTTAAGCTATCACTCCAGGTAGACTTAGGTAACTGCTATAAGACAAGCAGAAACACAAACTGAGATACAGGATGTATGCAGAGATGAAAAGCTGACCAGCCTCAGAACTTAAGACAGAGAAGAAGGATTTGTTGTGAAGATGAGTTTGATCTGGAAGCTAAAACATAATTCAGCACTAAGTAGTAGGAAAATCCAGAAATATGTGACCTTAAAACAGAGAGTTTGGGGCTGGAGAGATGGCTCAGTGTTCAAAAACATGTATTGTTCTTTCAGAAGACCTGAGTTTAATACCCAACACTCATGTCAGGTAGCTGAGTTCCAGGGGATCAGATGCCTCTGGAATCCATGCTCCCCCATACACATGGTTACACATATACATATACATATATGTGTGTGTATAAATGCATATATGTATGTATGTTGTATATATATGTATATATATGCAACAAAAATAAAAAAGAGAGTTCTGAGGAGTAAACTGGAGAAAAACAACATGTAAGGAGAAGATGGTAAAAAGAAACAATCCGATATAGAAGAGGAGACAGGGGTATCACAGTGGTAGAGCACTTGAGGCCCTTGATTTGATTAGTGCAAACTTTCATAAAATTCCACAAATCAAAGAGGAAAACCAGAGTGAGAGTCGTAATGGAAGAAAGGCATGGAAGTTTAAAGCAACATTAGGGTGGAGAAGAAGGCAGAAATATCCATGTCATCCTTTCATATCTAGATCATCTCATTTATTGGGTGTAGATGGGGAGCATGGAGTCTGTGTAGAGAAGAGTTAACAGGCAGACTATGAAGGATCTTTTGTTCTGCTCCAAGGAGTCTAGACTTTATTCTGAAAGACTTTTAGCAAAAGAGCAACTGGAGAGATTTTTCTGTTTGACAGTCACTCTACAACAAAGCTCTGAGGTTGGACAGCTTCTCATCTCTGCACGCATCATGTATCTCAACTTGTGTCTCTGCTGGCATAGACTAATTAGGAATATGACAGGGTCAAGGACATTGGGAAATTCTCCAAGAAAAGCAGCTGAAACAGGATGAGGGCCTGAACTGAGGGAATGAACAGCTATGAATTCAAGAAAAAGTTGGGAGACAGAATTGGCAGGGCTTTGTGACTGACTTCTGAGATTACAGAATGAATCATTTTGGGGGTGTAAGGTTCTGGTTAGATAATCAAAACATTGAATTGCAATCCATGAGTATGTCCAGGCCCCAAGAGCCATGACATAAGGTTAATCTTCTCTAGCATACCTAAATTAATATAGGATAATAACTACTTACCAGAAGCTACTCTTGTCAGTGCCCCATCAGTCATTTTTCAAGAGCATCTTACAGCTTCTCTCAGTTGAACTACAAATTCATTGTGTTTGGCCTTTGTCTTCTCACCTTGCTGCTGCTGCTGTTGGCATGGGAATATCAACAGATGGACATCAGTATTTAGATGGTCATTGGAAGTGATAGATAAAGTGGTGTGCTCCATGGTCAATGCTTAGTAGTGTGCTATTGGCTGCCATGAAAGTATACATACCACAGAAATCAGCACACACTGCAAATCAGCTTTCCCTGCCACCGCCCAGTTTGTTAATTATATGCAAGTACACCACTGCAGATGAGAATGAAATACTTCAAGGAGAACACATACAGTTAGAGAGGGAAAGTTCTGAGAGGGAACACTGAGAAACTTTTGGAGACTGGACAGAGAAATAGTAGTTGCAACTAGGAAAAAGTAAGGCATTAGAGACACCAGTGGAGGAGAATTTGCAAAATAACCATGCTGTGTAGCTGCAGTCAGGGGGAGCTGAGAGGGAACAGGACTGCAAAGCATAGGAGCTCCCCACTGAGGGAGGAGGGGCCAGGTAAAGGAGGAGTCAAGTATAGGCTCAGGAGGGCATAGGGATGCCGTCTGATTTCTGTCCAGGATCAAGCCGAGCCGATCGAGACAGAAGGGACAGGGTCAGAGCCCAGCGGAAGCAATAGCTCCGCAGCGCCTCCGGGAAGCAGGTTGGGGTAGAGCAGAACAGGAGAAATCAGCTGACTAGGACAGATTTGAGGGGAAAGAGAGGGGCAGTATCTTTAATAGAGAGATATGTCTTGTGTGGTCATATGGGGCCCTGGAGGGTGTAGTGGGCGCCAGGAGCCAGAGAGGTACTTATGGAGTAGACAAGGAAGGAGAGGCAAATGGTTAGGACACATGGAGAGAAGCAGCAGCTAAGAGTCAGATTCTAGAATTTCGAGTCAAATTTTGGTGGCAGAAACCAGTAGAAACAAATGACTCATGTATACTTCAGGATAATCAGATCAACTGCCTGGGTTGGAGGGGCTAAGGTCTTTGAAAGGGAGCTCGTATATGTCAATCCTGTGGTTTCTGCACCAGATGAATGAAAAACTGAGGACATGATGTTCTCCAAGGTCTCGGTGAGAAGGGGTATTATAAATATGAAGGAGAGCACAGCCGGTGGCACCTGGGAGGGTCCAGACTGAACTAGGCCAAGAGGTGAGTGGTGTGTGTGTGTGTGTGTGTGTGTGTGTGTGTGTGTGTGTGTGTGTTTTGGGTGGGGGGTGCTTTGTGTAGGAGTGTTTGGTGGTGGCTGAGAGAGGAACAGAAGAAAGAGGGAGCAGAGAGAGGACCTGGGAACCAAGAGTGGCTGGGTCCTACACAGGCAGCAGAGAAGCTGGGGGAAGGGAAGGGCAACCCAGGCCTGGAGAGGCTGAGGGTAGGGAGCAGGGTTTGCCAGCTAGGATGACTTTGCACCAGTTACCTGTGAGTAGTGGAGAGAGATTGCCTGGCAGCCAGAAACCATTGTCATATGTTAAATAGGCACCTAGGTTAACTGTTAGTTCCTGCCCTGTGGATCAAAATACTGCTTTAAAATCTAGTTCTAACAGGACATGATGGTGCACACCTTTAATCCCAGCACTCTGGAGGCAGAGGTAGGTCAATCTCTATGTGAATTCAAGGCCAGCCTACAGAGCAACCTCCAGGCCAAGCCAGAGGCAGAGGGAGACTCTGTCTCAAAACTAAGAATTAATTAGATTAATTCTAAATCACAGATACAATAGAAATTTAAAATGAAAGATGGCTACTAGAAATGTAAGAGTTCATGATTTGATGAAGAATGACTTAAACAGTATGTAAACGCAGAGTGTTTTATTCTGCAGAACTCCAGCATGATGGGGTCTCCCATTACCAAAATAAGGAGACAATCCAGTGAGCTGGAAGCTTCGATTTAAAGCACATTGGAGTTCTGGGGTAGATGAGCTTTATCGTACTGTATCTCTAGGCACTCCTGAACCATTATTGCGATGTGGAGGCTGGAACCTGGGGTTTTCTTCTATTAGGAATTGACTTGTCTGGGCTTGCCTGGGCCTGCCTGGGCTTGTCCAGTTCTTAGGCCTAGTATCCTTGACTGCCAATTTGAAGTCTGTCATGGAATCAACCTAACCTTCTCATTCCCCACTTTGAGTAGTGGGCCATCTTGAATCCTTGAGTTGTTTCTGAGGCCCCTACACAAGCAGCTCCAGACAGCCTATGTCAAGGAGACAACCTCATAACAGAGCAGATGCAGCCACCCTTTTCACTCGATTGGAGGTGCTACCTGTTGAAGACATCCTCCCCAGAGGAATAAGTCACTTTAGGTACAAGCTGTACTAGAACATAAAAAAAAATCCTCAGTAGTAGTTCCAACCAGGCCATACATGAATGGAGTAAGCCCTGGGGTACAAGCCCCCCAAGCACACTCTGGGGGCAGCATGTATCCTGCAACAGTAGGGTTACAGAGGTGGGAATATGCTGGGCTGTACCTTATTTCCAATGCAGCGCCCCTGTGTGGTAACCAACAGTTCTGTGTTAAGTCTGGGCAGAGAGGAGTTAAAACCGTCAGTCCAGTCGGCCTTCCTCCCAGCCACTCTGAACTTGATGACAAGGTTGCTGCATCGCCTCCTTGGAGTACCCAGATAGTAAGGGGCAGTGGCTAGTGCAGCAAAGTACAAGCCAGAAGCAAGCAGGATCGGGAGCACTGGAGCTACAGTTTCAGTGGATCGACAGGGTGTGGGATAATGACCTTCTCCATTGTTCCTATGGCAGTTTGCCTAAAAGCGTCCTCCTCTGGGACCTCAACTGCTGGATCATCTCTTCTGGCAGGCATAATGTGGGAGTGATGTATCCACATCCTGTTCCCGTCCATCTTAACAGCCAAAGGCGCAGTCAGGATCACGGTGTGAGGCCCTTTCCAGTGATGCTCCAGAGTCTTGTGGCCTTGTCTCTTAATCCAGACTTTGTCATCTGGTTCAAAGCAATGGGGGTTAGGGGAGAAACAGACTCATAATCCAGGCAGATGACAGACCAGAGTTGCTTCTGGACCCTGGTCATATTTAGCTATCAGACTGGAGGTTAGGCAGCATGGGAGGGGGTCTCCCATATAGGATCTCAAAAACGGGGGAGGACCTAATGTATAGGGGGTGTTCCTAGCCCTATATAAGGCATAAGGTAAGAGACATCCAGTCACTGCCAGTTTCAGGGGTTAATTTGGTGAAGGCCTCCTTTAGGGTATAATTTATCTTCTCTACTTGCTCAGAGGTCTGGAGTCTGTGTGCACAATGTAATTTCCAATTGGTCCCGAGAACCTGTGCTAGAGATTGAGTTACCTGAGAGACGAATGCTGGCCCATTGTCAGACCCAAGCAGGGTAGGCAAACCATACCTGGGTATGATGCCTTCCAGAAGCTTCTTTGCCACTATGTTGGCAGTCTCCTTCTTTGTACGATAGGCTTCTACCTATCTCCAAAAGGTATCTATAAAGACAAGCAAATACTTATATCCATATGTTCCTGGTTTTATTTCTATATAATCTATTTCTCAATTAGCCCCTGGCCATTGACCTCTGATTCTGGTTCCTGGAGTAGCTCCTTGATTGGGGCCTGAGAGGTTCACAGCCTGGCAGGTGGCATAGTCTGAGATTACCTGATCAACCAAGTGTCTTAAGTGAAATATTTCGTACCTTGCCCCTCACAGCAAGTCCTTCAGCTTTCAGTGACCCAGGTGTGAAGCTTGGATGAGTTGCTTAGCGAACTCCTTAGGTAAGATGGTGCAGCCTTCAGAGATTAGCAATCATCCATCTCTTCTGTAAACTCCCCTGATGTCATTTGTCTTCACCAGTATATTCAGGGATGACTGGGAGCTCAGGGGGGTGGGAGTGTGAGTGGGGCGGGGTAGCAAAGCTACCAGGATGATGGCAGTAGAAGCTGTGCAGCCTCCCTTTTGGCTTTATCATTAGCCTGTTCCCTTGGGCTATTTCCGATGTTGCTTTTTGATGTCCAGGGCAATGAATTATGAGCACTTTGAGAGGAAGCCATGATGCTGCCAATAAAGCAAGTATCCCTTCCTTATTTTTGATGGTTTTCCCTTCATCAGTTAATAACCCCTTCTGCTGTCAGTGTAAATGTTAGCTATGGTCCCCTTTGCCAGTTTTAAAGCCTGGGTTAGAGCCTTTAGTTCAGCTTTCTGAGCTGAAGTTCTCGGTGGCAAAGCACTTGCCCAAATAAGAGTCCATGTCCATTGCTGCCATCCCTGCATTCCTGATTCTATTCTGGATGAAGATGCTCCCATCCATGAAGTAGATATGTTCTAAGTCTGGCCAGGGTATGTCAGCCAAGTCCTTCCTGATGTTCTGGGTATGCCCCTGAACTATAGAACAATCATGCTGCATGTCTGAGAATGGGTCAGGTAGCAGGGTGGCTGGGTTTAAGGCAAATGATGCAAGTAGAATTCAAAAGTATAGCTTGAAAGTGCACCAGTCTGGCTTTGAATAGCTACCATTTGGATGGACTCTTGAAGGTATCCTCAGTAGCACAGGGGTGGTGGTGGTGATAGCAAGTCCCTGCCACATGGTTATTTTGTCAGCGTCCTTGACTAACAGCGAAGTGGCAGCTATGATCTGGAGGCAGGCTGACCATCCTTGGGCCACTGGATCCAGATTCTTAGATAATAAGCCACAGGTCCTTTCTGTGGTTCCAAGTTTGGGTGAGCACCTCCTTTGCTATCTCCTTTCTCTTATCCACATACAGGTTTGTGATTGTCGGGGAGGGCCAAGGCTAGAACCGCCAATAAGGCTTTTCTTAGAGTCTTAAAAGCCATGTCCATCTCAGGAGTCCATTCTATTTTGTCTTCTTGGCCCCTGGTGGCCTCATATAACAGTTTGGCTATCTCAGTGAACCCTAGTACCCAAAGTCTATAAACCCTGGCAGAACCCAGGAGTTTTCATACTTGCCTTTGGGTTGTTCAAACTAGGATGCTAAGGATAGTTTGTTTCCAAGGCATCCAACAGCATGCATTGGATGGCCCCCTTGTATATTTACCCTCAGTGACCTCAAGTTGACAAAGCTGAGCCTTCTTAGTAGACACCTGGTATCCAAGTTCACTCAGCTCCTGTAGCAGGTCTTGTGTGGCCTCCTGGGATGTCTCCAAGTTAAGGGCCCACAATACATACTGGAGCACAGTTATTTGGGGGTGTACTCATGGGGGGTACTAACCCAAGTCCTCATGTAGTGGCTTATCAAAGATGATGGATGAGTTCTTGAATCTTTGAGGCAGGCGTGTCCAAGTCAGTTGTTCCTTGAAGCCTCTCTCCAAATCTTGCCATTCAAAAGCAAATAGAGGCTGGCTTCTGGGTGCCAGAGGCAAGCCACACAGCCACTCAGTGGCTGAAACTTCCAACTGATGTTAGGGGCAGTGTGGTTAACAAAAGCCATGTTCACAGCTGACTGCTGCTCTCTGCCTTCTGGGTCAAAAGGAGTGTAGGTCCTATTGGCTTCAAAAAGCCTTTCTAGATAGTCTCTGGGGCTCTCATTCTTTTTCTACATCACCTAGCTCACCTTACATAAATTTGTGGGCTGTCTGGAGGCTTCTCAGAGCTCTCCACTCACCAGAATAAGGTGGTAGACCTTGAGTCTCTCCTTATCTTTAACATCAGTGTTAAAATCCCAGTTGTGTTGAGTCAAAGGAAAGGCTGCAACAATATCAGCCTGAATTTGAGTAGGCAGCACATTTGCTCACGGAACCAATTTCTGGGCAGGCCCTATGATCCTCTCTCTCCCCTCTGTCATGAAGAAGACCTGGAACAATTGCTGACAAGTCATCCCAGGTGAGTCAGCATGACTGAATCTAGAAGACTTTTGAGAGTAGATGGTCTTTCTAAAAATGGAGGTGGGGGTGTCTGCAACTTCCAATTGTAAAGATCATTACTGGCAAATGGCACATATGACATGTGCCATCTCCCAGAGCATCTGGGGGGTCCCACCGCCTAGACCTTTATGGCTGTAGTAAAGGTGGCCCTCTGAGAAGTAGGGGCCAGAGTGTGAGGAGGATTCTAAGTGGAGTGAGGAAAGTCAGGGGAGTCAGAGGCTGATCCTCTCCCTCTCTCTGCCTGTGCTGGTTGGGCAGGGGCAGCAGCAGTGGCCGCAGGAGTAGGAACATAAGGAGGAGGACAGAGATCATCCTCAGGAGCAGAAAAGGGGAGCAAGGCTGAGGCTGACCCTCCTTTAGAGGAAGAAGGGTAGGGAGCAGCAAGACCCATAGCACTTGGTCTGGGTGGCCCCAGGCCTCATAAACTAAACCTCCACCTTGTAAATGATGGGGAGATGAAAAGTCTCCTCCTTAGGTCATCAATATCAGCCTGAACTTGAGTGGGCAGTGCATTTGCTCCCAGAACCAATTTCTGGGCCATTCATTCCTGCAAAAGATTGTTTGTGGAGATGAACAACCAGATCAGAATCTTCTACGACTTGGCAAAAGTCCTTAAAATGGTTCAGTACCAACCCCAGTGGGGTGCTTTGTGCCTGTCCCATCCGAGGAATCAAACAGAATACACAAAGAAAGACACAGAAGGACATTCCTGAGAAAACAAAACAAACTGAAAGCCTGTCTAAGGCATCTTCCTCCCTGCTCATGGGAGGCCTATAGATACACAGCCAGTTTAGAATCTAGATTGGAACAAGCAAGTTCTCCAGCTTCTGGCCAGGTAACAAAATATGTGTCTGCTTTGTCCTTCTCAGTCTCCAGATTAAACTTGAAACAGAATTAAACCTAAAACAGAAACACAGATATGGACAAGACAAAAAACAATGGCACACCTGCATTTACCAATTGCAAAACACTCTACTATTTGGGTTGATCCCAGACGAGCCCCCAAGTGTAAGGGTCCATGATTTGCCAAATAATATCACCCTGAACTCAAATGATATGTAAACACAAAGAGTGTTTTATTTTGCAGAAGTCCAGCATGCTGGGGTCTCTCATTACCAAGATAGAGAGACAATCAAGTGAGCTTGCAGGCTCAATTTAAAGCACATTGGAGTTCCGGGGTATGTGAGTTATATCTTACTCTAGCTCTAGGCATTCCAGAACCATCAAGGGGCATGGAGGCTGAAAACTCTTGCTGAGGAATCCCAGGGTAGGTGGCCTTATCTTGCTCTGTTTCTAGGCATTCTGGGACCGTTATAGGGGAATGAAGATTGGAGCCTGTCCGGCGCAGTCCCTGACCAGCAGGGAGGCAAACGCAGAACAACCAGGTTCCTTCTCAAGGCAGTTTAATCAGGAGTTGCTTCTTTCCAGGCAGTGACCCCGACCCCACCTGGGTTCGGGCTTATAAGCACTAGTGCATGCCAATCATCGAAAGCCACGTATCATCTCTCCATAGGTCCCTTTTCGGTCACCAGATCTTGCCGGACAATCGCACCACCTCATGCCCAAATAAGAAGTTGTTTTTCTCTGAATGCACACTCCCACCGGCGCCATTACCAGCTTACTACAGTTCCCCCTTTTTGTTTTTAAGGGAAACAGGCACGAATAGAGGTCTGAACCCAGTAATCGAGGATATTGTATGAGCTGTTTTTAGCCCAACCCGTCCGGCGCTGATTTTTCCTGGGGCAGGTCATAAAAGGAAAGGTTGGGGGATAGGGCAGTGCCAACCTGCATGCCTACAGACGTGCTCGTCTCGGGTACTTTGACGCTGAGTGCAATGCCACACCTCACAGCCTGAACTCGATGAGATCAAGCTTTTATGGCTGCAAGCCAAGCTTGAGGGGACTGTCCAGCCTCTAAGGCATAAAAGGCTCGTGTCATTATGGCAAGATCGGCTTTTCGGGTTTGGGCCATACTGCAGAGACAAAACAGGCAACCAATGAAGGCAATAACCAGGCCTACAGCCAGGACCCCTATGCTGGCCCACTCTTTCAGATGATTCATGGCTTGATGGATCCATGCAGTCAATCCCTCTGCCATAGTGGGGTCCACCCTCGTGGAATTAACATGAACTATTGCGAATCTCAATTCCCTCAGGGTCTCTTCGAACTCCAAACTCCAATTCTGTAACAAAAACTGTGACAAGTTTTTAGACATATTTGCAGCACGTGTAAAACTATGATATTGGATGGAAATAATACATAAGCCAGTCATTTTCTATTTGCAGCCTAACTGCGCTAGCTGCCAGAGGGTGTCCACTTGCTCCTGCACTAGGTCAATTCGTTGATTGACCAACATCAAACCTCCCTTTAGACAATTGCATTACTTCTGTGGCTAAGCCAGCATTAGACAAAGGACCTCCTATTTCCCTACAAGCTTTCATCCATGCCTGTAGGCCCTTAGACTTCCAAGGCATTATAGCAGCACGACACTCCTTGGTACACTGTTCAAAAATCAATTGCTCAATCAGAGGCATTGCTGTATCTGGATCTCCAAATATTCTTCCTGCAGCTTCCATCATTCTGGCTATGAAATCCGAAAATGGCTCTGTGGGTCCCTGGGTTATTTTTGTTAAGTTGCCAGAGACTTCTCCCTTATTGGGCAGAGCTTTCCAGGTTCGGACCGCCATGTTGTTGATTTGAGTATACACTTGTAATGGATACCCTGTCTGCATGTTAGCATAGCGACCCTGTCCCATAAGCATTTCTAAATCCCAAGCTACCTGACCTTGTGCGGCATTAGTTCGTGCTTGCACCTGAGCGTATTCCTGATAAAATGCTTTCCACTCTAGATATTGGCTCATGGTCAAGCATGTCTTGACCGTGCTCATCCAATCTGCAGGAGTCATAGCTTGGAGCGCTAATCGCTCAAGTTGTGCCTGAGTAAAGGAGGCATTAATGCCATATGTTTTTACAGATTCAGCCAAGGCTTTCAACTGTTTAAAATCAAAAGGCTCATGATATCTCTGTTAATTGGCATCCTCAATACAGGAAAGGCAGCAGCTGCTTCTCTCCATGTCTGCGGACAGAAAGTAGTTCGGGGTCCCTCGACATAGGGCGACGGCTGTATGTAAGAGCCGGCCCCACCCGAAAATGGCTGCATTGATGGTACAATTTCTTTAACCTCCGCCTTCTTCTCCCCCTTTTTCTTCTTCCTCCTCCCTCTTGCTAACTTCTCCATCTTGACTAACAGAGCTTCCAGGTCCTCCTCTAACTGTTCTAGCTCGTCCTCCTCCTCATCGGAACTAGAAGTCCCTATTCCACTGGGACTTTGTAGCTCCTTTAAGTTGGGATAAATGGCCTTTGTACCTTTCTTTCCCCCTCCGTCCTCAGATTTCTCCGAGCGACTCTCCTTGACGTATTGAAGGGCATCGGCCGTAGCTCTTACTTCTTTTCTACATTCCTCAGCTTCTAGGCAGCTACACATCAACTTCCAGATTCCTCTAACCCCTCCTTTCAAGCTGCCTTGTTCCCAAGCAAAGTCCAGATCTCTCCCTAACTTATCCCAGCTGGCGATGTTGAGCTGCCCTGAAACGGCAAACCGGGGGGCAACTGTGTCAACCTCCTGTAGGAATGTCGACAAAACCTCATCTGTCATCTTCAAACCCTTTGCCTTCAGCAGCTCTTTGAGAGCCGCTCTCACGGGGCACATCAGAGCGTTCCCAATACTTTCACTTTCTCTACGCCTCCTTCTTCGGCTTCTAAGCTTAGAGTTTGCCGCTATACCACGGACCTTTCTACTTTCACTTTCTCTATGCCGCGGACCTTTCTACTTTCTCTTTCTCTACACCACAGACCTTTCTACTTTCACTTTCTCTGTGCTCTTACTTGCTGCTTGCCGCAGTCCTTTTCTCGCCGCTTTACCAAGGACTTTGGTTTTGTCTCCTTCCGAGAACTTTTCTCTCTTGTCGCTTTACCGCGGACTTTTGTCTTGTCTCCTTCCGAGAACCTTCTAAGCTCTGGGCCCCACTTACCGGGCACTTACCGATCGATCACCCTGTCTGCCAAGAGTTCTGGAACCTCATGGGACGCTTCACCGCGTGTTTGTCCCCGTCTGGGCCACCAAGATGTCTGGCGCAGTCCCCTACCAGCAGGGAGGCAAACGCAGAACAACCAGGTTCCTTCTCAAGACAGTTTAATCAGGAGTTGCTTCTTTCCAGGCAGTGACCCCGACCCCACCTGGGTTCAGGGTTATAAGTACTAGTGCATGCCAATCATCGAAAGCCACGTATCATCACTCCATAGGTCCCTTTTCGGTCACCAGATCTTGCCGGACAATCGTACCACCTCATGCCCAAATAAGGAGTTGTTTTTCTCGGGATGCACACTCCCGCCAGCGCCATTACCAGGTGCAGCTCTCAGCTTACTACAGGAGCCTGCTTTGTTTTGTTTTTTTCTATTAGTAATTGACTTTCCTGGGTTTGCCTGGACTTGCCCAGTTCTTAGGCCTCTCCTTAATTGCCAGTTTGAAGTCTGTCATGGAATCAGCCTAGCCTTCTCTGAAACAAGTACAAAGAGTATCTTGGGTATTATAGGTATCCAGATTCACTTCCTAATGTTACTGTGCTCTTCAGAGCACCTGAAACCTACAGCATCAACTCACCAAACACCCTCATGACTGTGGCTTAGCAGCTCCTGAGACCCCCATGACTTAGGGGGTACAGAACAAATTTTACTCTCTCTCATTACCTACTTAGGGCAGGTGAGTGAGAACAACTGCCAACCAAGTTTTCTTACATTCTGAATAGGGTTATGGATGTTCCAGCAGAGCTAGCTTCCAGATACACCATTGTGTGATCCCCATGTTGTTACCTGTTTATCTAGCTAATCCCTGTATGTTGCCATACTTCAATTAAATGACCAGAATGCTTAGTCCCTATTGTTATTTGCTTGTAAGTATGATTACAGTCACCCTATGCTCCCCACCAGGACCCAAATTATTCACTTCTTAAACTAGTATTTAATAGATATGTGTCTTCTTTCATATACTGACTGTTGCCCCTTGGTCCAGAAAATTACTTTCTTCCCTTTAAAATGTTGTTTCTTATCAGTGTGAATTGAATTCTGCATATTCTCTGGAGGAGCCACTTTGCTTCTTTGCAAATGAGGCAAAGTATCTGAGGAAATTATTTACATTTCTATTTTTCAAAATATCTTCTCACTTTCATGTGGATGTTATTCTCAAATAAACCATATTGCAGTAAATGTAAATAATGTAAATAGTGCTTGCCATCATTTGCCTCACTTCCTTTAATTTTTAGTTTCTCCAGTACACAAATTTTTTTTTTTTGGCTGTCTCCTACTATTTGTCCTGTTTTAATCTTACTCTTTAAAGTGTTTACTTAAAAATATTTTACAATAGAATGAGATCCTCCATCATAATTAATGTGACACAGTCACACTTGATGTCTTGGCTTATTTTTTTTTAATAGATGTTACAAAGGTTTTCATACATCAAAACTCAGTGTCTCCTATAAAATCATACACATTAATTTACTTCATATATGGTACCTGTTTTATACTTGGCTACTGTATGAGAAAAACTCTTAAGTAGCTTTTCAATGTCAAATTTCTGAGGTCACTTAGATACTGGGTGAAGGAACTAGGCAGTGGTTCCCACAAAATTACACCATGCAACAGGTCTCTTGTGGGAGGTTTATTGAGGGAAAGGTGTACAGAGGCTGCCTCTGGGAGAAGAAGGGAAGAAAGGATGGAGGAAGGGAAAACATGTCTTTGTATCAGACTGGTGGTGCAGGCAGAAGAGAATATGTGATTGAGGCAAGAGTGAGTTGCCTCTGGGTAGCTAATGATGACATATCTTGTCCTGGGTCCCTGGGAGCTGACTGTAAAGATTGTCAATACTGTTGTGGAGTCCCTTTTGGCTGTCCGTTCATGTGCCTGATTGCTAACATTGTGGTCCCTATAGAGAAGAGTTATCAGAAAGCTTCAGTTGGATATAGACAAAACATTGAAAAACTGAATCTTGGGAATCTTGCCAGGATTTCTCTTTGACCTTGAGCCAATATCTGAGGTCAACTGACTCTCTCACTCTCAAGGTGGCATCCCAGAATAATGAGAGGAATAAGGATAAAAGGGGGTTTCCAATACTAAAATTTATTCAATTAAAAAATAATTGTCTCCTTTACTTTTTAAAGGCTAAATACACTTTATTCTGTAACATGATATGGCCATGCTGCTAAACTTGGTAAAGTAAAAATATGATGATTCCTTTAATGCCAGTTTTTCTGGACATTTGGGGATTACTGAAGCCTCAAAGTCTAGAAATGAGACAACTTACTTCCTTGTATTCAACTGTTAGTTTACAACACCCTCCCACTTACTTCTCTTCCCCTCCCCAGTATCCAAATGGGATTTACTCTTTTCCAAACAATTTAAAATTCAAGGCCATGCCTGAAGTAGTACCCAGTTATAAAAAATGTTTTCTTGTGATATTTACTCCAAGGATTTGCAGGGAAATAGACCCACAGATGCATGTGAACATGCACATATTCATTCAATAAACATTTGTTAAGGGAGAGGTGTTGACAGGTAATGATAAACATGGGATTATGGGACAGTTTCCAGGTGTCTTCTTGGTGACCAGAATGCCTTAGAGGTGGTGCCCAGGAAGGGAGAGGCCATTTCAGTTGGAGGATGGGATAACCTCAGAAAAAAGTGAGATTTCAACTGAAATCTGAGTGAGTATGTGGTATTGTGACTAAGATTGTGAGAAGAGCATTTCAGGCCCACAGGGCAGCATGTGCAAAGGCTGTAATGCAGGCCTTTCAGGGACCATGGGTATGGAATAGGGAACAGAATGAAAAAGTTAGTACCTTTAAGGCAAGTGCTAACTTGCAATCAGCCAGCTTTACTTTGGGGACATTCAGTGTCCCCACTGAGGCGAGAATAGTAAATAGTTCTATTTCCCCAGGCTAGGAGTTAGGGCAGAGAAACTGAATTATGCAGAGATAGGAAGGAGACCCTGGTTGTCGAAGGCTGGAAGTAATTGAGAGTGTGTGATAATATGTTTCTTTCTAATGTGATGAGAACATTCTGGAAATAGTACAATTTTGTGACTATACTAAAACCACTGACTTGTACGATTAATGGGGCTAATTTTGTAACATATCAATTGTATTCCAACAAAAGGAGTTTGAAACTTAAGAAGAAGGTTGAATCTTGGAGAGATACTCAAAATGATCAGGAGCAGTCATTTTTCCTCAGGTGCTCTGCCTGAAATCATCAGTATTTCATGTCCTGCATGTACCATAGTTTACATTTTATAATGGGGTAATGATTCATTGTGCTCCCCAATTCAAAAGCTCTTGTCTCTAATGTTGACCATAAATGAATGCTTCCATTTTTATTATTGATGTCACCAGAGACAATAAAGATCTCTTATTTTTCCAAAACTCCTGGTTTTCCATAAACCCCCTTCTGGAATCTGTATCCTACAGGGCTAGGCTTCTGCTCCCCTGCCTGAACTGTGCCTTTAGCCCTATAGTTTACCTTGTAATCTAAGTCTGTTTACCTTTTTTCTTTCTTTCCTTTTTGATATTTTTTTTTTCCTTTTGAGTCAGGACAATGTAGACAACACTGGCTTTGAACTCATAGACATCCACTTGCCTCTGCCTCCCAAGTGGTGGGATTAAATGCATGTGCCGGCATACCAGCCCCTGAATCTTTTGGAATGCTCCCTGCTCTCCACTCACCTATCCCACTCAGATTCCACAAAACAACACAACTCTTCTGACTTCATGTGTTTTCACTACTAAGACCTTCAGCCTCATTCTGTAATATGTTATCTACCTGACTCCTTTGCCAGACATAGAGCCCCCTGAGGTCAGATACAGTGTCTTATTAATTTTCACTTCCCTGTTGCCTCTGGCTGGCAGATGGAAGGTATAAAATGCTTGTTAATTGGATTTAATTGAATTGTAGACACTGTGAAGAACAGCACAATGCCTTTGCTTCTGTGCAGTTACTCCCCTTGGTACTAATTGTATGAAGTGGAATTACTGGGCCAGAGGGCACAAATCTTTCTCTGTGCTCGCCGTATTGCTTTCTCAAAGATCTAACAAATTTGTAGTGCCAGCTGAAATGAATGAGTGTATCATATCCCTGTTGCCTGGCCAGCTCATCATTTAATAACTACTAATTTAGCATGTGTCAAATGATATTTCAAGAGTACTTTGATTTGCACTTCTTTGACTATTACAAGGGTGACTAATACTAGGGTATTGACTTTTACTATTACTTTTCAGATGTCTGTTTCCTATTACTATTTCTCCTTGAGGTAACTTTATATTCTTTGACTAATTGTCTGTTAAACTGATGAGATAATGAAGATTAACTAATAAACTTCTCTTAGTTTTAAAATATTTGTTTATTTATTGTGTATACATGTGTGTTGAGTATAATATGCACCACATCATTCAGGAGCCCAAAGAAGTCAGAAGTGGGTGTAGAATCCTCTAGAACAGGAGTTCTAGGCAGTTATGAACACCATGTAGGTTCTGGAAACTAAACCTCAGCACTCTGCATCAGCAGTAAATGATTTTAACCCTTGAGCCATTTTTTTAACCTGCTCTTATTATATTTCATTTGCTATCTGATAGCCTGTTATTTTGATATATATATTTTTTTAATTTAAAAATATATTTATTATTTAAAACATCTTTAAAATTTAAATATATTTTGCTCATATTCTTCTCTCCCAAATATATTCAGAATCCTCCTCTCATCAGGTATAAATGATAGTTTTTGTTGTTAGCTTTTACCTTAATGGCTAGATTTACATTCCTTCATTTAAAAAATATAACAAAACAAAATAAAATATACTAAGATAAAACAAAACCTATCACATCAAAGTTGGACAAGAGAGAAAGAAAAGAGTCTAAGAGAGGGCATAAGAGTCAGAGACCCACTTGTTTACACTCTCAGGAATCCCATAAAAACATTAAGCTGGAACCCATACTATAAGTGCAGAGGATGTAGATCCTTGCAGGCCATATACTTGATGCTCCAGTCTCTGTGAGTTCATATGATCTTTGCTCATGCTGATTTAGAGGGCCTTGTTTTCTTGTTGTCTGCTATCCCTTTGGCTTTCACATTCTTTCTGCTTCCCCTTCTTCGGGTTTCTTGAGATCTGAAGTGAGGAACTTGATGGGGACGTCCCACTTAGGGCTGAGTGTTCCAAGGTTTCTCACTCTCTGCATGATGTCTGGCTGTGGGTCTCTGTATTTGTTTCTATATGCTGCAGAAGGAGTAAAAATGAGGACATGACCTCTCCTAGGTTGAAGAGAAGGTTTTGTTGAGGGAAAGAATACCTAGAGTTTATCTGGAAGATATAGACTGAACACGGCTGGGGGAATAGACTAGGCCATGAGAGAAGTAGGGGGTGGGAGAGGAAGAGAGAAGAACCATGAGGCCAAGAGAGCACATGGGCAAAATGGCTGAGATTTATATAGGAAGTGAAGCTGAGAGCAGGGAAGAAAATCTGAGGCTGGAGAGGTTTATTAAGGTGATGGGTAGAGATGAGAAGTGCTGAGCCGCCAGGGCTCTGTAAGCATTACTTGCTGAGATCTGGTGGGCTAGTGTCCTCTTTGATTCATTTCTTGTTGTTTTGGTTTTTGTTTGTTTGTTTGTTTGTTTGTTTGAGACAGGCCTTCACTGTGTAACCTTGGCAGTCCTGGAACCTGCTCTGTACACCAGGCTGTCCTGAACTGATATAGCTCCTCCTGCTTCGGCCTCCCATGTGCTAGGATTAAAGGCCTATGCCAACACTGCCTACTTTGATAGGTTTATAGTCACCTCAGTTAGGCATTTGTTTCAAGTTTCTTTGAGACTTAACACAGGATGAAGTTTCTCTGATGATGGTTGAACAAGGCACTGATCTATGAGTACAATATCACTAGGAGTCATTTTATAATTACATTTCCTTCCCTCCTTCCCTCTTTCTTTCCTTCTTTTTTTTCATTTCTTTCTCTTTTTTTTAGATCAGTATTATTTGATTTTTCCCTAGACCCTGGGCTATCTAGTGTCAGGTTCTTGATCACCCAAGCAGTGTCAGGTATGAGTTCCATCTCCTGGAGTGGGCCTTAAGTCAGATCAGTTATTGGCTGTTTACTCCTATAAGGGTTGTGCCACCATTGCCCTAACATATCTTGTAGGTAGTACACCATTGTAGATACAGGGTTTATGGATGGCTTGGTATTTATGTTTCTCTTTTGATAGGGTGCATTATATCTTCCTATAACAAAGACTATAAGATGGGGAGGAAAGCTCGTTTTAGGCATCAGTTCAATATTTCTATATTCAATTTGTTATATAGATGTTGTTTTCAGCAATGGTATCTTGATGCCAGTTTATGGAGAGCAATCTATAGTCTTGGTTACAGCCTTGTAGTAGGAACAGGGGTGGAGGGGGCGCCTCTATGTAAACACCAGGGGTTGAACACAGCCACAAAAGCATCTCCTACAGGAGGATGTAATTGAGGACTGCCTGAGAGACCAAGGATTGCTGATACAGACAACGACAGCCAATCTAGAACTACTGTTTAGAAGAGAAGCTTTCTTGGGACCAATGGGGCACAGGTTGAGGGTATTAAAAGAGCTTGCAGCAATGTACAGATGAGCTTTGCTGCAGCATTTCTCACCTGCTCCCGTGGTCAGTGTCGTTGACTCTGTGCCACCTCACCTCCAACTCCCAAGGGCAGGTTGGGTCAAGCTGTGAGTAGTGCAAGGCACAGACAACATCACCTCTTTGACCATCAACTCAATTAGATACCAGTACTCAAAACCTGTATTGGGAACTTTGTTGACAGGAGATGGCCACTTGGGACTCCGTCTCCCCTGTTATTTGACAATTTCATTTAGATCACCTTCATATATGTATATATTTTAGGCTGTTTCAAATTTATTAGATTTCCATACTACTTCTCAAATGGCCCTTAAATTTAGATGTCTCTCCCCATATTTCCTTTCACTACACCCTCTATTCTCCTCCTCCCTTCTTGATCCTCCCATTCTAGATGTTCCCCATGCATCTACAAATATCTACTCTAACTTCCTTTTATAATAAGATATATCTAACACTTATAATCCCTTATGCTATACCTATCCTCTGTAGTTATATGGAATATAGCTTGGTTATCATTGACTTAAAAGCTAACATCTACATATAAGACATTCATACCATATTTATATTTCTGGTCAGGGATATCTCACTCAGGATGATTTTTTCTAATTCATTCCATTTGCCTGTAAATTTCATAATGCCATTTTTGACAGCTGAATAATGATATGTATAAATATACCACTGTATAAATATACCACATTTTATTTTGCATTCATCTGTTGACAGACATTTAGGTTGTTGCCAATTTCTGGCTATTAGGAATATAACAGCAATGAATATGATTGAGCAAGTGTCTCTGTAGTAGGATAAAGTAACCTTTTAGTGTATACCAAGAGTAGTATAGCTGGATCTTGAGGTAGATCAATTCCCATATATCCGAGGAAACACCACACTGATTTCCACAGTGGCTATACAAGTTTGCACTCCCACCAGCCATGGATGAGTGTTCCTCTTACTCCACAGGCCCAACGGCATGACCTGTCATTTGTTTTGTTGATCTTAGCCATTCTGACAGGTGTAAGATGAAATCTCAGTGGAGTTTTGATTTGCATTTCCCTGATGGCTAAGGATGTTGAATGATTCTTTAAGTGTTTCTGGGCCGTTTGAGCTTCCTCTATTCATACTAAAGTGTGGATGTTACAGTACTACTCAGTAGGGGGAAGAGAATAATCTCTGGGAAGTAGAGGGAGAGAGAGATCTGGGAGGGAGAGAGGAGGGGGAGGGAAAAAAGGGGCCCAGTTCAGATATGGGAAGAGATGGGGGAGGAGTACAGAGGGTCAGGAATTTGAAAGTAGGTGTGTAGCAGTGGGGGAGAGGGAACTGGGGACAGCCACTAGAAAGTCCCAGATGCTAGGAACCCCAGAGATTCCCAGAATCCAATATGGAGGACTTTAGCTGAAATATCCAACAAAGTGGAGATAGAACCTGTAGAGACCATATCCAGAGGATAGGCATGGTCCCCAGTTGAGGGATGGGGCCATCCACCCAACTTAAAAATATTAATCCAGATTTCCTCCTGTCAAAAGTAAATGTGGGGATAAAAAGTGGAACAGAGACTGAAGGAAAAGCCATCCAGAGACTGCCCTACCTGCCCATCTGCTGACACCAAACCCAGACATTGCTGAAGCCAAGAAGCTCTTACTGACAGGAGACTGGGATAGCTGTCCCCTGAGAGGCTCTGCCAGAGCCAGACCAATACAGATGCAGATGTACACAGCCAAACACTGGGCTGAGTGTGGGTACCTCAATGGGGAAGTTAGGGCAAGGATTGTAGGAGCTTAAGGGGTTTGCAACCTCATAGGAAGAACAACAATATCAACCAACTAGACACTCCCAAAGCTCCCAGGGACTAAACCACCTACCAAAGAGTGCACAGGGGATAACCATGGCTTCAGCTGGATATGTAGCAGAGGATTGCCTTATCTGACATCACTGGGAGGGGAGCCCTTTGGTCCTGTGGAGGCTTGATGACCCAGGATAGGGGAACACTAGGGTGCTGAGGCAGGTGGGGGAGCACCCTCATAGAGGCAGGGGAGGAAGGAGGGGATAGGGGGCTTGTGGAGAGGAAATTGGGAATGGGAACATTTGAAATAAAAATAAATAAAATAATCAGTACAAAAATGAAAAAAATGTGTTTAGATCTGTAGCCCATTTTTAATTGGGTTATTTGTTTTCTTGGTCTCTAGTCTCTTTGATATCTTTTGGATATTAACCCTCTATTGGATATGTACCTGGTAAAGATCTTTTCCCAGACTGTAGACTGCCAATTAGTCCCAGTCATAGGGTCCTTTATCCTGCAGGTGCGTATCAGTTTCATGAGATCCCATTTATTAACTGTTGATCTTTGTTCCTGTGCTGTTAATGGTGTTCTGTTTAGAAAGTTTTTTTCCTGTGCTAATTGAGTTCAAGGCTATTCCCACGTTCTCCTCTATCAGTTTTAGTGTATCTGATCTTATGTTGAGGTTCTTAGTCCACTTGGAGTTGAGTTTTGTGCAGGGTGATAAGCATGGATCTATTTGTGTTCTACATCAGCTGTCCAGTTTGACCAATACCATTTGTTGAAGGTGCTGTCTTTTTTTTTTTTCCAGTGTGTATTTCTGACTTCTTTATCAAAACTCAGGTGTGAAAACTTATTTCTGGGTCTTCAACTATTCTATTGATCAACATGTCTGTTTCTGTGCCGGCACCATGCTGACTTTATTACTGTAGCTTTGTTGAACAACTTGAAATTGGCTGATGATACTTCTAGAAATTCTTTAATTATTCAGGATTGTTTCAGCTACTGAGTTTTGTGAATTAGTTTTGTATTCAGTTACTTTGCTGAATGTCTTTTTTTTTTTTTTAAATCAGCTATAGTGTTAAGTTATGGACTTTTCAGGGTCACTTATATATATTATATAATCTACAAATAATGATACTTTGATTTGTTGCTTTCCAATTTGTATCCACTTGATCTCAAATTGTCTTACTGCTCTAGTTAGAACTTCATATACCATATTAGATAGTTATGAAGAGAGAGAACAATCTCTTCTTGGTCCTGATTTTAGTGGAATTGCTTTGAGGCTTTTCTCTATTTAAGTTGATATTGGCTATGGGTTTCCTGTAAATCGTCCATATGCTACTATGTTGAGGTATGTGCCTTGCACCCCTATTATTTCCAGGACTTTTTATCATGAAGTGGGTTGGATTGTGGTAAAGGCCTCTTCTGCATCTATTGGGGTGACCATTTGTTTTTTGACTTTCATTTTATTTATATGGTAGGTTACATTTATCAATTTACGTATGTGGAACCATCCCTGCATCTCTAGGATGAACCCTATTTGATCATGGTGGATGATCTTTTTGATGTGCTCTTGGATTTGGTTTGCAAGTATTTTATTGAGTAATTTTACATCTCTCTTCATAAGGGAAATGGGTCTGAAATTCTTTCTTTGTTTAGTTTTTTTTTTTTTTTTGGTTTGATATCAGGGTAATTCTGGCCTCATAAAATAAATTTGGCCACATTTCTTCTCTTTTTTGTTTTGTTTTGTTTTGTTTGTTTGATTGTTTGGAATGATTTGAGAAGTATTAGCATTAACTCTTGTTTGAAAATGTGGTAGAATTCTGAACTAAAACTATCTGACCCTGGGCTTTTTGGGGTGGGGAGGGGGAAGGGAGACTTTTGATGACTGTTTCTATTTCTCCCGGGGTTATAGGTCTGTTTAAATTGCTTATCTAATCTTGATTTAACATTGCTAAGTGGTATGTATTGAAAAAACTATCCATTTATTTCAGATTTCCAGTTTAGTGAAACTCAGGTTTTTAAAGAATGTCCTTATGATTCTCTGGATTTCCCCAGTGTATTTGGTTATGTCCCTCTTTTCGCTTCTAATTTTGTTAATTTGAATCTTATCTCCACCTTTTCATTAATTTGGATAAGAATTTTGTCAATCTTAGTGATTTTTTCAAAGAACCAACTCTGAGTTTCATTGTTTCTTTGTATTATTTTTGTTGTTCATATTCTATTGATTTCAGCCACGAGTTTGATTATTTCTTGCTGTCTACTCCTGGGTGTGAGTACTTCTGTTTGTTCTAGAGCTTTCAGGTGTGCTATTAAGTTACTAGTTTAAGTTATGAGACCTCACTAATATTTTTATGTAGACACTTAGTGCTATGAACTAGCCTCCTAGAACTGTTTCTATTGTGTTGCATAAATTTGGGTATGTTGTACATTCATTTTCATTCAAGTCTAGAAAGTCTTTGATTTGTTTTTTAATTTCTGTCTTAACCCATTTTTTTCACTCAGTAGAGAGTTGTTCAGTATCCATGAGTTAATAAACTTTCTGTTGTTGATATCCAGCTTTAATCTATGGTGGTCTGATAGGATGTAGGATATTATTTCAATTTTCTTGTATCTTTTGAGACTTCCTTTGTATCTGAGTATGTAGTCAATTTTGGAGAAAGTTCCATAAGGTGCTAAGAAGAAGGTATATTCCTTTATGTTTGGATAAAATGTTTTGTAATTATGTTAGGTCCATTTGATTTAAAATGTCAGTTAGCTCCAGCATTTCTCTGTTTAGTTTTTGTCTGGATGACCAGTCCATTAGTGAAAGTTGGGTACTAAAGTCTTCTAGTATCAGTGTGTGAGGATCAGTATGTGGTTTAAGCTGTAGTAATGTTTCCTTTACAAAGGTGAATGTTGGGGGCTGGCGAGATGGCTCAGCAGGTAAGAGCATTGACTGCTCTTCTGAAGGTCCTGAGTTCGGATCCCAGCAACCACATGGTGGCTCACAACCACCCGTAATGAGATCTGACGCCCTCTTCTGGTGCTTCTGAAGACAGCTACAGCGTATTACGCCAGAACAAGTGGGGCTGTCCTGAGTTCAATTCCCAGCAGCCACATGATGGCTCATGGCCATCTGTACAGCTACAGTGTACTCATACACATAAAATAAATAAATAAATCTTTAAAAGAAAACAAAGGTGAATATGCTTGTACCAAGGGCAAAAATGTTAAGAATTAAAATGTCCCCTTAATAAGTTTTTTCTTTGATGAATATATAGTATTCTTCCCTATTTCTTCTGAATAATTTTGGTTTGAAGTCTATTTTGTCTGATATTAAAATATCTACCCTTACTTTGCCTGGAATATCTTTTTTCATCCTTTTCCCAGAGGATATGTCTATTTTTAATGTTAAGGCATATTTCGTAGATGCAGCAGAGGATGGATCCTGTTTTCTATACATTCTGTTAATCTGTTTCTTGCAATTAAGGAAACATTGATGTTGGAAGATATCAATGAGCTGTGCTGTTTTTGTCTGTCTGTCTGTCTGTCTGTCTATCTGTCTGTCTGTCTATTTAGAGACAGGGTCTGTCTATGTAGCTTTGGCTATCATGGACTCACTTTGTAGAGCAGGTTAGCCTTGAACTCACAAAGATCTGATTTTTCTCTACCTTCTGAGTGCTGGGATTAAATGTGTACAGCACCACTACCTGGCTGATAGTTGTTATTTTGTTGTTGTTGTTGTTGTTGTTGTTATTGTTTTGATGGTGGTGGTATATGTGTGCTTCCCTTCTTTTGACTTTGCTGGTCTGAGATTATTTATTCTTTGTGTTTTCTTATATGTAGTTAAACTGTTTAGGTTTACCTGTTTACCATCTAGAATCTTCTGTAGGGCTCATTTTGTAGATTGATATTGCTTACATTTGGTTTTATCATGGAATGTCTTATTTTCTCCATCTATGGTGAGGGAAACATTTCTGGGTCTTGATAGTTTTGTTGGGTATAGTAGTTGAGCCTGGCATTTGGAGTTTCTTAGAATCTGCTGCACATCTGTACAAGCTCTTCTGAGCTTTTTAGAGTCTCTGTAATTCTAATAGGTCTGCCTTTATGTTACTTGGTCTTTTCCCCTTGCAGCTTTTAATATTCTTTCTTTGTTCTCTCTGTTTAGTGGTTTGATTTTTAGGTACTGAAGGGACTTTCTTTTTTGGTTCAGACTCTTTGGTATTCTTGTACTGTAGTGGCTATTCCTGGTTGTCAACTTGACTATATCTGAAATGAACTACAATCCAGAATTAGAAGGCTCAGCTGGGGCCCTAATCTGGAGGCTGAGAGATACAAGTTTCCAACCTGAATCTTGGCATGGAGATCTTGAGGCATAGCGGTTATGAATCCCAGAAGATTAAGATAGGAAGACCTACAAGTTCAAGGTCATCTGGGATTAAAGGTGTGCTAGCACACACCTTTAATCTTGGCCACACCTTTTACTGGAGACCTATGTAAGGACATTAGAAGAAGGAAGGTTAGCTCTGCTTCACCTGTTTGCCTTGTGGGACTGAGTAACTGCTAGATCCTTAGACTTCCATTCACAGCTGCTGCTGACCTTTGTTGGGAGTTGGACTACAGACTGTAAGTCATCAATAAATTCCTTTACTACATAGAGACTACCATAAGTTCTGTGACTCTAGAGAACCCTGACTAATACATGTACCTTGACCACATCTCCTTCTTTAGGTTAGGGGAATTTTCTTCTATGATTTTGTTGAAAATATTTTCTGTGTCTTTGACCTGAGTTTCTTCTCCTTCCTATATTCCTATTATTTTTAGATTTGGCCTTTTTGTACTGTCCCAGATTTTTTGGATGTTTTGTGCCAGAAGTTTTTTTAGGTTTAACATTTTCCTGACTGATGTAGATATTTCTTTCATCATGTTTGCAATGACCGAGATCCTCTCTTCGATCTCTGTTGGTGAAGCTTGCCTCTAAGGTTCTTCTTAAAGTTCCTAAATTTTTCACTTCCAAATTTCCCTCCATTTTTTAAAGTTCTTTTTCCAATTTCCAGTCTTGGACAATTATTCATTTCCTTCTACTGTTTGTGTTGTTATGTATTTTTGTAAGAGATTTATTAGTTTCTTATTTAAGGACTTGTACCAAACTGATAAAGGCTGTTTTAAGGTCTTTTGTTTATGATAATTTCCCCCAACATAATGTTTTTATTGTTTTTTTGGGAGTTTCGCATGATAGACTCTGGTCAAACTCACCAGTGTCCCCAGGTCCATCCTCCATCCTTGTAATCTCCCCTAAAAGAGAAGAATAAAAACAAACCAAAACAAAACAACAACAACAACAAAAAAAACAAAAATCCAAAACAGCCAACCAAGTCTGTGCTGCCTAAAATCTCACTGGAGTATGGTCAAAGTTCCAGTGGCAAGGTCCTTGAAGAAAACAAAATCCTTCCCCACTCCATCCAGAAGTCATCAAGAGTGGAGAGCTATACTTCAGCATTCCTATCACAAATTTTAGAAGTTCTTTTCAATGGCTTTCTGTCTAGGCTGTTTCTTTTGCGGGGGTGTGGGGGAGGGGTTAAAGTGGGAGAAATGCTGTCATAGAGTTCTCGCTCATTCTTAACTGTGAGTCTATAGTCATTGATACCACTGTAAAAGAAGCTTCCTTGCCCTTCAGCCAGGGGTAGCACGGACCATGGACCTCTACAGTTTCTGGTGACTGCATGTACCATGGTCATCCAAATGACCTTTGGGTGCAGTATAGACCACACACATCAATATGAACCTTGTTGCCAAGCAGCAGCATGGGCCGTGGACATCAACATGGCCTCAGGCCGGGTGCATAGTCCATGAACACTGACATGGTCCCAGTGGCAGCATGGCCTTCAGACCTCAACACTGTTTCAGGCTGTGTTATTTGTGCTTCTAAAATGTTGGAATATTAAGTGCCTGGTGTTGTTTGGCTTTTGTGGAGATATATTTTCCTGGCTGTTATTGATTGAGTTTTTACACTTCTGTCTAGGTTTCTGGGATTGGGAAAACTGTAATTTTAGGTGCTAATATCTGATCTTATCTTTATTGGGTAGGTGCTCTTTGATTTTTGTTTCCTCTCTGGTTCTTAGGAGAATGTGGTGGCTGTGTGTTACCTAAGGGAAACATTTCTGGGTCTTGATAGGTATGGCCACTGCAGGTTCGAGGTAATGTATTTCTGGGTACTGGGACCTGAGGCTTAGGAGTGGAATCGGCTTGGGGTGGTGGTGGAAGGTGCCTCACAAGAGGAAAGCAAGCAGGGCGTTGCACTTAGTTAGTCCCCTGGGAATGGGACAGAGAGTGAGGAAAGAGCACAACAGAAGTTCTGCCGTGGAGATGGATGAGACAGGAGGACTAGACGTGGAGGGATGGAGGGTAAGGTGAGGATCTGCAGTTAGCTTCCCTGCTTCCCTGTCAGGACTGGCCTGTGGGTTCCTAGGGAGTGCCTGTTGGAGGTGGGGAGTGGGTGAGGAATAAAGCAAAGAGTTGGAGGAGGGAGTTTTGGATGGGAAGAGCTGTGGGATCCACTAGAAATGGGGTAGTGAGGCTGCCACGATGTTCTGCTGCAGATCTGGGGTGAGACAGGGGCACTGGACTTGGAGGAACGAAATGTGACAATCTACAGTTAGCCTCCCTGCCTCCCTGGCAGGAGTGGCTTGAGGAATCCCATCAGGTGGAGTATATGTATTTTTCTTATTTTTGGCTGTTTTTTATTTTTTTAAGTTTGACACTTATATATAGATTTAACTATCAAATTCATTACTGTTCCTTATAATATTTTAAGAAATAGTTTTCTCCTCAAAGCTTTGTCAAATATCTTTCTTTCTTCTCATAATAATAAAAAATTAATCCATCCATCTGGCATATATTGAGTACTTAGTTATTTTACATTTTCTATGAGTAGTTCCAATACTCTCTTTTTTTTTTTTTTGTTTTTTTTTGTTTGTTTGTTTTTTTCATGACAGAGTTTCTCTGTATAGCCCTGGCTGTCCTGGAACTCACTCTGTAGACCAGGCTGGACTTGAACTCAGAAATCTGCCTGCCTCTGCCTCTCCAATACTCTCTATCGATATTCCTTGTATCAGTTATGATTGTTTGACTTCAAGAAACAAAAATCTAAGCAAGAGTGGCTCAGAGAAATAGGCTTTTCTTCTGCGTTTACAGAATTCCATAGTTGTGTAGCTGCTGGGCCATTGCTATCCCTCTGCTGAGGAGACTGGAAATTCAGATTCTCTCAGCCTTTCTTGTGTGTGAGGCTTACAACCTCACAGTTGTGATACAGTTGTTGGGCCTCCTGTCAAAGCATGAAGGGAGAATAGTCCCTTCTCCCAGGAGAATAAATTTTCCTTAGAAACCTACCAGTAGACTTTCTCTTAGCTCTCATGAGCCAGAGAAAATCACACAGTCACACTTAGCTGCAACAGTGGCTGGCAAAGAATTTAATTCTTTTTGGTTTCTTAGTAGGAGACAGAAAAGAAGTTTAGGAAAGGACATTGAGGGGGCTGGAGAGATGGCTCAGTGGTTAAGAGCACTGACTGCTCTTCCAAAGGTCCTGAGTTCAATTCCCAGCAACCACACAGTGGCTCAGAACAGTCTGTAATGGGATCCGATGCCGTTTTCTGGTGTGTCTGAAGACAGCTACAGTTCACTCACATACATGAAATAAATAAATCTTAAAAAAAAAGGAAAGGACACTGACTGAGTCAGCTCACGAAAAGTGTTTGACACGCTTTTCTCTCTGCTTCTATGTCACAAGTTTTCTTTGTAAACCTTTTTTTTTTTAAGTTGATTTCTCACTTGTACAGAGATTGACTGTCTCACTGTGGACCTTTGCCTAGGCTGGGGTTGTACAGACCAGCCTGCCTCATATTTGCAGCAATTCTTCTGCCTCCCCAGTGCTGAGACAGAGGCTATCCTGTCCTGGAGAAACATGCCATCTATGTTGTTACTTCATTTATATGGCTATATTTAATTTTATAAATATGCCTTTCATATTGAATCGTCTCTTCACTTGGATTCATTAATCTGTAATATAGCTAGTACGTTAATTATTTTATAGGTTTTAAATGGTTTATATTGATAGGAACTTATTATTTTCAATACTTTTTGTTAGAGGTATTCTCACCATTCATATTATTACACACATGTTTCAAAAATACTGGGTTTCAGATAAGAATAATATTAAATTCACAAATTTACTTAAGTTCAATTCTATTGGTTAGTACAGACATTCTAATGTTTTCAGTCTTGATTGTGGAACTATTTCTCCATTTACTTGAATAATTTCTTAAGTGTTCTTAACACAGTTTTGAAGTTTGTTTTAGAAAGCCTAGTCATTCTAAGTTTAGAAATTTTGAGGGTGCTGCAAGTCAGATCTCTTTCCTCACTGTATTATTATCTAAGTATAGTTAAGGTTAGGTAAAAGTTACCTTGCATTTTATTATCATCTTGAAAGTCAAATTGATTCTTTCAAATGGGGCTCTGTAGCTGTGGAACCAGCACTTGCCTGCCCACCCCAGAACCAAGTCACTGGTGTACTTCACCTTCTGTATGGTCAGGTCAGACAACTGAAGCTGCAGGTTTTTACATAAAGAAGGCTCTGTATACTGAACCTGATTTAGCTGTTCTTCCAGGCTGTAGGGCTCCTGTTTCTTTTCATGACAATCCTGCTGTGGCGGAGGCAGTCCTAAATGTGATCAGATGGTCAATCAGAAAAAAGTGGATCTTCCCCCTAACCCAGTGGTTCTCAACCTGTGGGTGGCAACCCCTGTGGGGATAAAAGGCCATTTCAGAGGGGTCCTATATCAGAGATCCTGCAATCAGATATTTACATTATGATTTAAACAGTAGGAAAATTACAGCTATAAAATAGCAATGAAGATAACTTATGGTCACCCCAACATGAGGAACTATACTAAAGGATCTCAGCATTAGGAAGGTTGAAAGCCACCTTCCCCATTTACACAGTATGTTTTTCAGTCTCATTGGAGCAGTTTATGTCCTTGCTCACCATAGTGTAGTAACATTGGCTGGGACCAACTTTATTATCTCACTTCCATGTGAGCTGGGAAATAGAATCATTTCTTCTATGACATACAGACTTCATGTAGAAGATATGAATATCCGGATTCCTTTCCACTTCTGCTGTCAAATTGGGATAGTTAACAAAGTTAAAAATAGTTGAATAAAGGATGTCGAGGAGGCAACTGTGACTCACACCTTACACTAGAGGCTTGCCCTGTTGCCAGAAGTTCAGGTTAGATATTTTTCTTTGTATTTCTTGACCTTAATAACAGGAAGAACCATGAGTCTGAAGGGAAGATCTCTGGCTAGAAACTTTCCCCTAGATGGAAAATCAGAGGGCCCAGCAGGGTGGGAAGAGGAGGTTAGGGATTGTGGTGGAAGGGATAACCAAGATTTCCATGGGGAATATCAATTCCACAATTGTGAACTGTAAATTTTATCATTTGCCCCCTTTCCTATGTTCAGTGAATGATCTTTTTCTTACTGTCTGAATAGGATAAGAATTTATTCATTTAGTTCTGCTAAAGATAGAACATAGGATCTTATGCATGTTAGCTGAGAACACTACCATTGAGGAACATCCTCAGCCCTTGGGTTTTGATTTATGGTCTGACTATCTAGAGCAGGTTGGTCTCAAATGAGCAATTCTTGAATATTGGTATATAGTACCATGTCTGGGAAGGTAATGGGGCAAGGACAAAGATTGGCTTTGTCATATCATGGCCTTTGGTCTTCATCTATCTGTATTTCTTTTTAGATTGTAAACCTACAATAGTAGGGGCCATGTTTGTCTTATTTTACTCTTTGCCTAATTCAGCTTCTAGTACATGAGGTTCTAGTGTTAAGGTCTAGGTAAAACATTAAGGCCTAGATGAAATGTTAAGGCTGAGGTTAGATGTGAAGGCCTAGGTAACTGTTTCCTGGCTAGCCTACCGTTTTGTGGTCTTACTAATATTATAAGGAAACTTTCTCATGTTTCTGCTGTTAGTAGGGAACTTTCTCATGCCCAAGTTGATTACATATTCTGTTATGTTTCCTCCCCTTGGAAACCAATCACAATAGAAGTCAGTAGAATTGCTTTTTATAGTTTCCCACAAGCTTGGACCTGAACCTACCACCCAGCCGTACTTCCTGCTCCTATATATAAGCTTTTATAAGCTGCCCCTGAGATGGACCCCAACACAAAAGACATCTGCACAAATACAAGAAACTATTTGGAATAAGACTTCCATTTTGATTAGGTGTCGAGTAAAGTTTAAGTTCCCAAGTACTCCCTTGGAACTGACATCCTACTTGGCAGAAAGAGTCATGTATGTGGGTAACTGACATCTTGGTTGGCAAGTTAAGATATGAATGTTAGACAAGTCTCATCCTGGGAGACAAGTTAGGACATGAATATTAGACAAGGCAAGTCCCCTGCCACAGTTGAATACCCTAACCAATGAGAGCAGGATAAGTGCACAATAAAGACATGCTCCTAAAGAAATCCCTTATCCCTAAATCCTAATTGATAAGTAACTTGGTACAGATGTTTGTGGGTTTTAAGCTTGAAAACCCTCTAGGATTTTAACTCAGTGTCACAGTTCAGCTCCCGACCCTGAATCATGGCCCTGATCCATCAGTCCTGGGGTATATGTGCAATGAATTGTCCTTGTCTGACTGATATTGGTGCTCATGTAGTTTGTGAGGTGACTCCTAGACCTCAACATTAGTACATAAGTACATAAATACTTGTTAAATAAATGGATGAGTTTGACAAAATTGAAAAATATTTGTTCCATCCCAGTTTGCTACTGTTTTATCTGTGAAATGGGAGAAGGGACAGTCACCTCATAAACTAAACCATGAGCTTTAAGACTACCAGAATAAATGCCAACCACAGTCTCTCCCCACACTTTTACTAATTATAGACATTGACAGTAACAACTTTTTCCTTCATCACAACCCCTTGCTGTGCACTTCACATATGCTACCTCCTTCAATCCTTCCAACCTTATAATTACCCAGATGTCAGTTATTCCTCCAGGAAATTCCATACAGCATTTCTCTTCACAAATAGGTACCAAAATCTTGCTAAGAGACAGCCAAGTCCTTGGTTGCCTGTTTCTTACTACTTTGTCCCCTAGAGAGGCACAGCTCAGCTTCTCAGACAAGATTTGATGGAGTATAAGTGACTGGTAATTTATTAAGAGCTATCCTAGAGTGAAATGTGATAGATCTACTGTTGTAGCAACAGATACCACATGACCTTAGCGACAGGCAAAGGTTGAGCCTGTGGTCAGTAGTGATGGGAAAAGTTGATGGTAGGTGTGTGAGAGCCAGGAATCAGTGGGCTTTATCTTCTGGCAATGTTTATTCCTGGAACAGATGAAAATACAGAGGACTAACTTCAGAATCTTGGATGAGATCCATAGATTGACTGGTGGGTTGGACCTTCTGGTGGGTTGGAGAAGGTCCTCCTTCCTGTTCATATAGGTTATCAGGACATATTTACTAATCTAGGGTGCTGGTTATCTCATTTCTAAAGTAGAAAAAAATTGATTCTCTCAAATAAGCATTTGTAATTTAATAAAGCAATGGTCAGAATTTCTTTACAGAAAAATGAAGTAGAGATACAAATTATTCCAATAACTAAATATATACAAGCTCCATGTAGATACTGAAGATACAAAGGAAAAAATGGCATTGTTTATTTATATTAAGTCATGATCCACAGATCTGCACTGCACATTGAAATCCCTATATTAATATTTTCACAATTCTGCATATTGATATAACACAATTGAGTGTGTATTTTCAAGCACAGATGCTCTTTAGATGCAGAATCACATACTTGTTTTTAACTCCATGGCTTTTTGATCTCCCAGAAAATGTAAAGATGAATTTAACATTTTTTGTTGTATTATCATGACATTATTATATACTTTACAAGCCCAAGGGACTGCTCAAAGCTTAAAAGAATTGCAACAACAACAACAATGACAACAACAAAAAGTCAAGCAAGAAAATCTGACTTCAAGTATTTAGACCTTCTGGACTAGAATGACTTCACTGTGCGTTTGGCCCAAGAACTGTAGGAGATTTTTAACAAAGGTAATGGTGATTGTTCTGAAATTTTTGTGGTTACAAGGAAGAAGCTTAAGTTATTTGAAATAGATCCCCTGACATGGAACAGACAGGTGCCTAGTCACAGCTTTACTATAATTAGTTGGAAAGGACTTAGAAGTGGGATGACTTTGGTCTTACCTGAGTTCATGACTTAATGAGTGAGAGCACTGAAGAAGTCACAGAGGTGCAAAGTTAGATGCCAGCTGAAAATGATGGAATATTTTCCAGTTTCTCAGCTTGTGATTACTAACAATCACTTCTAAAAAACAATGTTTATTGTTGGAACACAATTAAGCAACAGTGTGAAATGAGAGCTAAAACTGAAGTGAGACTCACCAGAACTATGATGAGAGCCAATGCCAACACTATTGAGCGGTTAAAATGCATGACACCATGAACCTCACACTTTGCACTGTCATGTATTTAACCCTCAAACAATTGCAGGAATAATAGTGAGATAGCTAGTACATGTTTCAAACAAGCAATGACAACAAAGTGTGGAATTTCCACAAACCTGCCAACGGCCCTTGTAAACATGAAGATCAAAATCCATCAAGTGTCACTGTGGGAGATAGGGCTACTGCGAGTGCTTAGGGCTTTTTATGCCCTTGAGGCATCTGGGCACTTACCGAGCACAATACAGATACATTCTTTGTCTCTATCGTGCTAGACTTTTGAGCAGCATTAGATATGATTAGTTGAAACCATTTTTTCATAGGGCCTCCATAACAAAATGACCAGGTTTTCATCTCTGTAGATATAAGGTTACAGCTTCCCTTCTCATCTTCTCAACCTCATGGAAAAGATGTCAAAGACATTTTCTCCCACCTGTCACTTGAGAGCCCTCTGCTTCTCTCAGCCACTATGTCCTCAGAATCCTATTTATCTCTAACAGTTAATCTTTCTCTCTGCTAATGGGCACAGACTATTTTTTTCTCATTCTGTACTTCAGATTCACAACAATATTTGCAATAAAACAAAATCAATATTTCAATGGTGTATTCTACTACTAGAGTAATTTTTGAACATTTATAATATTTTCTAATATTACATCTCAATAACTGATACATGCAGACAAAACAAGACTTGTTAGCATGCAATGTTATCCAAGTATAGAGGAACCACAAAGTGAACATCACATTACATATAGATAGTGTCTTAGTTAGGGTTCTCTAGAGTCACAGAACTTAGTCTCTATGTAGTAAAGGGATTTATTGATGACTTACAGTTTGTAGTCTAACTCCCAACAATCAACTCCCAACAACAGTCGCGGCAGCAGCTGTGAATGGAAGTCCAAGGATCCAGCAATTGCTCAGTCCCACAAGGCAAGCAGGCGAAGCAGAGAGAGCTTTCCTTCTTTCAATGTCCTTATATACGTCTCCAGCAAAAAGTGTGGCCCAGGTTAAAGGTGTGTGCCACCACACCTTTAACCCCAGATGACCTTGAACTCAGAGTTTTCTATGTTAATCCTATGGGATTCGTAGCCACTATTCCTCAAGGTCTCCATGCCAAGATTCAGGTCAGAAACTTGTATCTCTCAGCCTCCAGATTAGGGCCACAGGTGAGCCTTCTAATTCTGGATTGTAATTCATTTCAGATGTAGTCAAGTTGACAACCAGGAATAGCCACTACAGATAGTTAATAAAATGTTATGCTTTTAAAAAGAGTGAAAACTACTAACTCATTAAGTACTTATTTACTATAAGTTTCCCTGAATTAGCTGATATGTCTTTGTAGAAAAATATTACTTAATATTTCTAATGAAAATAAAACAAAACTATACCTTCTCTGACTTGTAATCCTTTTCAAGTGTGTATGCCCTGAATAATTGAGCCGAATAATTTGTTTTGCTGCCAGCATTTCCTTCTCCTTGCTCCTCCAACTTCCTTCCATTTATTATTCAATTATGTCAGATCAAGCATTCTGGGATGTGAAGAGACACTACCTGGGGGTGAGAATGTGATCTCTTTATCGACCTACTGTTTTTCAGTTCAGCTTCTATCTCTGTCAGTACAAATCTGGTTTTGAAGATGATAACATGTTATTCAATTTATTGAGAATAAAATGGATTGCCTTGATGGAGAAGTAGGTAACAAATGGCTTGCTATAAATGGACTCTTCTAAATCCCACTTATTCTATTTGTTCCGAATGGCTGATGACATAGTGTGTTACCCTGACACTCAGGTTACAAATGAAAACCAGGAGAGTTCACTCTGTATGACTGTCACTGAGTGACCTGGGTTTGGTCTGGGTAGTAAGCATGACACTGAGTGGAGGGAATGAAGAGGTTCTGATTCACAATGTATATGATGGCTGGGTAGGGAGATGTAGCCACCATGTGTCAACTCTATGACTACTTTTGTTCATTTGCAGGCTCTTACTGGCTAGGAACTGAGGAATAGTGTGGTAGGTGGCCTCCATGGTCTTCATGAAATGTTTGGGGAAAACAGATTTAGTTAGAACATTGGTTCAGATCACAATATCTTCAAGACATGGAAAACTCACCTTAAAGTGTCATATACACATGTTCTAGTTTTTGTTGGGCTCATTTGGTAAGTCTGTGAATATGTGTGAACATCCTAATGTCCACGTATAGATGAGGCCCTGTGCTCAACCAGCACGGCTTTGGGATGCTCAAAGCTTCAGTGATGCACACTAATAAAATTGACTGTGAAGATTACATCAAAAGATTTGACATACTTTAGTTGAGCAATGATAGTCTTTGGCTCCATGGGCAAAGACTTTCTTAATGAGACTGATCACTTGTAGGCCTGGCTCAACTGATTCCATTCTCTGATCCTGGCAGAATTTATCCAGGTCTGTAAGCACTATTGAGGTGCAATAGTGATTCGAAATTCCTTCAAGGATTGATATTTAGAGTTAACAACAACAACAACAACAACAACAACAAACAATTAAGTCTTCATTCTTGGATCAGGTGCAAAATAAACTTCAGAGGAAAGAAAACAGTTTTCTGAAAATACCCTTTCCTTCTGCTCACAGAAGGAGCTTGGCCGTTTCCACTGTCAGCAGCTGTGCCTGGGGGGTGATCTTATGTGGCCGTGTTTGCAGTTATTTAAGATACACACAAGTCATGACCTGTATACCTAACTTTCATCCAAAAGAAACTCTCAAAACAAAACAAAACAAATAAGGAAGTTTAGTCATGGGAACAACACAAAGAAAGTGTGTTCCAGACCTCATTGACTCTCTTTATAAGCAAGCATACAACCAAAGTGTATTTTTGTGGCTTCTGGGTAATTCTCATAATTGAAAACATACCATTTAAAAGATCAACAGACCCACCCATGTAGAAGAATCCAATCAGTCTTCCACAATTGGCTGCCTCATGGAATCACTGTTTCCCTCCGCAAGGAGGCCTGTTTTAATATGGCTTCTCATGTGGGGAAAGGCAGACCCGCTGGACCTCAGCACCTCAGTGTGCCTGGCGCTGCCAAGCTGTGGAGGGCTGGCGGCGGGGTGATATTCTGGCTATGCAGTGCTCCATTAAGTCATTCAGATAACCTAAAATGAAGCTGAAACCTCTCTGAGCATTAGGACAGAACACTGTTTGTCCCCATCCTTGACTTTTGACTCAACTCTATATGTTAAATGCATTTGGGGATTTTTCCATCCAGGTGAGGCTAAGGAATCCTGACCTTATTAGTTGTGGCTTAAATTCTTTTCACTAAATGTAGTCAACTAAGTGAGTTCTGTGTATACATCGTGGTTTTACTAGAGAAGATCTTCTCTGCTGCTAGATCCAACAGCACACAGGTGTAGGGGGTGACTACATCCCACAGCACATAGCTGTTGGCTGTGATAGACTTGACAACTATTGCTGCTTCTGCTTCTAGTGCTGGAGCTTGAAGTCAGTAGGTCAGGTAGTCATGGAGCAAAACTGGGTGTAAGGTAGGGGAAGCACAGCCATATTGCAGCATATAAGCATGAGGGGGGAGCCTGAGGGAGTCTAGGACCTCACCCTAGACTCTCAGCATCTTACATACCTAACTTCTGTGATGCAACTGTCTTTCAGAAGGTGCTGGCACACAGGGGAGTATGCTTTGCTCCAGAATCACAAGAGCTGATGGAGGAGGCCGAGTGGCAATTGGAGGTACTGCCTCATCCTTTCCAGTGGTGATCAGATCATCAGTGCTGTGTGTGAATGGCAATTGACACAAAGAAAAAAAATGTCTGCATCAATCTTGAAAGGATAAAAGTAATATGACTGCATTATTTCTTTTAGTAAGCCAATTGGGCAAGAAAAAGAATTCTGGGAAATGTAGTCTGGGCTTAGCTAAACTGACATGGATAGTATGCATTCACCATAGAACAGAACTGAGTAGTCAGGTTTATTCACTGATGACAGGAAATCAGACATTTTAACTTATTTGATAGAGAGCCTAAGATGGAACATGTAAAAGCTAAATGTCTGGGCCTGGAGAGATGGCCTAGGAGTTAAGAATACTTACTGTTCTCACAGAAGACCAGAATTCAGTTCAGTTCTCAGCACCCATATGGGTGGCTCACAATCACCTATAACTTCTCTCTAGGAGAAGTTTCAACACCTTCTCCTGGCATCTTAGAGCACCTTTACTCAGGTACATGCCCACACACAGACACACATAAACAAAGATACACATATATACACACTTAGATACAGAGTCATACACATACACACAGATACACTAGATACAGACACACTCATATACATAGACACGCATAGACATAGACAGACTCTCTCTCTCACACACACACACACACACACACACACACACACGCACAAAAAAAAATCTTAGACCTAGAGAAATGGCTAAGCAGTTGAGTATATACTGCAGCTGCAAAGAACCCCAGTTCAGTTCCTAGTACCCACATTAGGTGTCTCACAACTGCCTGTAACTCCAGTTCCAGGGGTGGGTGTTCCCTTTTCATCCCAGACAGACATATACAACACACATAATTAAAAAGTTAAAAAATTAAGAAAAAACTTTTGTAAAAGCTAAAAGCCTAGCATAAGTTATTTAAATCAAAGAAAGATACAGAGAAAAATTAATAGACACTTTAGACAAAGGTAGAAATGTCAAGTGCACATGAACCCTCCTCAGAAAGAGGCTTCTGAAGGGATCTCTAGCAGCAATGTTAGTGACCCCACAAGCTGTAGGTGTTCACCAGCACTGTCTGAATGAGATGGGAAAGTGCTCAGGAGAAATCCAGGGAGACAGAATGATCTCCAGCTCCTTACAGAGGACAGATACTCAGCACTCCTGGTGCTTCTCAGAGCTCTCGGAGAAGGAGCTTTTGCCAAATCAATCAAGTGAGGTCTATGACCTAGCTATGTCATTCCAGTCTTAGGAGTCTGGGAGGCGGGGCAGAGATAGAGTTCTTAGAGAGTTCCTAGAATTTGTTTTTGCTTGTTTTCTAGCCATGGCTTCATGATGTAGCCCAATCTGGTCTCTAACCTGAGATCCTTTTGCCTCAGCTTCCTCAGCCGAGCTAGGATCACAGGCCTGTGCTACTATGACTGCTGGGTTCCTGAAATTCTTAGAACTCTCTCACATCTTTTGGCTCCTATAATTTTATCTAAAGGGAAGCCAGCACCTTGAGTCATATACAATGGGCAGAATGAACTAGTGACAGTTTTCTAAAGCTGCTGTGGTGATAACTGCCAATGACAGACATTCTAAAAAATTTCACATTGAGGAAATTTGTATTTAGTTAAGCTTATATCATTAAGAGCTGACACCTATCCTATACCTCATTAAGCTATGGCTCTTGCTAATTGTGTGTGTATGATTGCTCCGAGTGCATTTATCTTTGACCTGCTCATGTTATAAATATTTCAGTGCTTCCTGTCTGAGAAGATGATTCATCCTTTTGTCTGTGGATTGCAGAGAGATTTAATCTGAGTAAAGCCAGGAGTGCTCTTTAGACTCTAAACAAGTAGAAATGCAGGAGGCATTGTATTGTAGTTTTCATAATATTTTAAAGGAAGAAATACCTAAATTAGTCTGGATAATACAGATGCAAAGCATGGTTATGCAGTTGAAAGAGGAATTAATGTTATGAAAAGAGCTAAGAAGGAAAAAAGAAATACATTATTTAATTGATGAAAAGATTAGCCTGTAAAGAAAGAAAAATCTCCCTGGATACCCGAATTACCCTCAAATTGTTATTTTCTGTTTGGCAGAAGCTTGGCCTCTATATGTGCAAGGAATATGTGCCACTTAGATGGACTGTGCTTCAGTGCTGTGACCTGTCTGACCTGAATTAGAAGCATCTTCAAAATGCAGAATACATCAATAATTGAACATCCTGGCAACAAAAGAGTTGAAATTGCTTTAATGCATGGTCTGCAGTGTTTAAAGTATCCCACAGATTAACTCAAGATCTTAAATCAATTTCTACCAGAGACATTGACAATGAGAACCCAAGTTATATAAAAGTTCACAAAGAATGGAGCCTTAGATACTTAGGGTTTCTAAATAGAATGGAAGGGAACTGTGGTAAGTGTTATCTTCAGTGAAAAGTCTTACCCAGAGACTCTCCTACCTGGGTATTCATCCCATATACAGTTATCAAACTCATACACTATTGTGGATGCCAAGAAGTGCATGCTGAAAGGAGCCTTATATGGCTGTCTCCTGAGAGGCCCTGCCAGAGCCTTACAAATACAGAGGTGAATGTTCACAGCCAAGCATTGGACTGAGTGCAGGGTCCCCAATAGAGGAGTTAGAGAAAGGACTGGAGGAGTTGAAGGAGTTTGCAACCCCATAAGAAGAACAACAATATCAATCAACCAGACCCCCCAAAACTCCCAGGGGCTAAGCCATCAACAAAGGAGTACACATGGCTCCAGCTGGATATGTAGCAGAGGATGGCCTTGTCGTGCATCAATGGGAGGAGAAGTCCTTGGTCCTATAAAGGCTTGGTAGATGCCCCAGTGTAGGGGAATCGAGGGCAGGGAGGTGGGAGTGGGTGGGTGGGTGGAGGGACACCCTGATAGAAGCAGGGGCAGGGAGGATGTGTTTTCCTATCACATAGGAAAACACCTATGAAACCAGGAAAAGGGATAACATTTGAAATGTAAATAAAGAAAATATCCAATAAAAACATGTATCAAATAAGAAAAAAAAAAAAAAGAAAAGAAAAGAAAAGAAAGAAAGGTCTTTGAACATGCCCAAAGAGTCAAACCAACCTGGTACTTTGGTGAATGACAGTCTCTTTCAGAATAGCTTTCTTTCCAGGGCAGAATACTTACAGTGACCTTGGTAAAATGGAGCCCTACAACACAGGTCAGTCTAGCACAGACTAGGCTGTCATGAAAGTAAGGCTATACAGAAGAAGGTTGGGAGGTCTGGCCATGGTCACATGAAAGACCACCTTGCCTCTAGAGATAACTGATTTGTGACTCTCTTTCTTAGAGAAAAGAAATGGGGTTTCTTATTAGAATAGACTGCCTTCCTTTCCTCCCTATAAGTTAGGAGCATTACTGTGAGCGTTTGACTACTTCTGCCTTTAGACATTACCACCTGCATGAGTAAGGCCAATTTCTCTTTTGCTTTCTTCCTCTACCTCACCACTAAAGAGTCTTGATACAGATATAATTAATTATTCATTGGGATTCATTGATCAGTCTTCAGTAGAGTAGAACAGATTCATCTCAGGGTAAAAGCAAAGGCTGTAACAGGCTATTACAGTGTCCGTTTTTCCCTGTTAAAGTCACAATGTATAATGTTTCCTCTAAAAGTCTGCTCTCTGTGATACCCTTTCCTTAAGAAGAACAGAAGAACCTGCAATATCCCTGTGGATGCCCTGGGTTTAAGGAAGACGTGACATAAAATATTTATAGGTCTTCAGAAGGTTTCCTATTTGGCTCAGATTATATATATATATATATATATATATATATATATATATATATATATATGGAGGTTTGGTAATGAGAAGATCTCCAGTTTTAGAAGGAATCATAAGCCAGTGTGGTTCTGGTAATACTCAACCAAACGAAAGGCTATGAACCATACATTCAAATCTCCTTAGACTCTTGTAACTTGTAGATCCTCGTAAAAGGACTTGTGACTGAGAACTAGATCCAATACATGTGCCAACTACCCTCCAAGCCCTATTTGGGGAAAGAGCATTGAATGTCTTTTGAGATTATTTTATACTAACTTTAATAAGTACAAGTGATGCAAAAGACATCAAATCTGCTTGAATTAATACTAAACATTAGGAAAAGGTGATTTGACAAGACACTGTGGATAAAAGACTCAGGTGACAGCAGAAGCTGGAGAGGTTGTGGAGAAAGAGGAACACTACTTCACTGCTGGTGGGATTGCAAACTGGTACAACCACTCTGGAAATCAGTGTGGCGGTTCCTCCGGAAATTGGACATAGTTCTACCAGAGGACCCAGCCATACCACTCCCGGGCATATACCCACAAGATGCTCCATCATGTAATAAGGACACATGCTCCACCATGTTCATAGCAGCCTTATTTATAATAGCCAGAAACTGGAAACAACCCAGATGTCCTTCAATAGAGGAATGGATACAGAAAGTGTGGTACATCTACACAATGGAGTACTACTCAGCTATTAAAAACAATGAATTTATGAAATTCTTAGGGAAATGGATGGATCTGGAGAGTATCATCCTGAGTGAGGTAACCCAATCACAAAAGATCACACATGGTATGCATTCTCTGATAAGTGGTTATTAGCCCAGAAGTTTGGAATACAGGAAGAACGACACACAAACCACAAAAAACCTAAGAAGAAGGAAGACCAAAAGGTGGACATTTCATTCCTTCTTAAAAAGGGGAATCAAATACCCACAGAAGGAGTGGCAGAGATGAATAGCCACTATGGAGCAGAGACTGAAGGAAGGACAAGCATATAGCTATCTCCTGAGAGGCTCGAACAATACCTGACTAATACAGATGTAGAGGCTCACAGCCATTCAGTGAACTGTGTACACTGTCCCCAATGAAGGAGTTAGAGAAAGGTTCTATGGAGCTGAAGGGTTTGCAGCCCCTTAGGATGAACAACAATTACTAACTAGTACCCTCAGAGCTCCCAGGGACCCAACCACCAATCAAGGACTATACAGGGTGGGACTGAATGTTCTGGCAGCATGTGTATAGTAGAGGATTGAAAATTCGATCATCAATAGGAGGAAAGGACCT
>JADRCD010216623.1:10281-61290 GCA_019843815.1 Montemys delectorum
TCTCTCTCTCTCTCACACACACACACACACACACACACACACACACCACACACACACACACACACACACACACACTACCAACATCAAAATGACAGTAAAGAATCACTGGTCATTAATATCTCTCAATATTAAAGGACTCAATTCCCCAATAAAAAGATGCAGGCTAAGAGAATGGATGCAAAAACAGATTTGATCATCCTGCAGCATACAAGAAAATACTTCAGCCATAAATATGTTGCTGGAACTTCCAACCCCACTAAGGCCATAGAAAAAACATACAATCCAATTATTATATGCTACATCCCTAGATTGGGCAAATCTAACACTATACTAACTTATACCCCAGCCATAAGACCCTTTGCTACTTATAATTTTCTGGCCATGTGATTCTGCACCATCATGGTTTCCTGCTCCTTATCAATTGTCCTCTCTCCTTCCCTTCTCATTCTCCCCTCTCTATATCTCCTGAACTCCAAAATGTCTTGTCCCACCTTCCCCTTCCACTGCCCAACCACAGGCTTAAGCCTTTATTGACCAGTTACAATGGGGAAAAGGTTCACAGGAGATCACCTGAATACATAATAGACTGCTTATTGGGGACAACTGTTTTTAAGTCTGCGGAATTAATATCAGAATACAAACAACATCAGAGAAACCAACATTTCCCCCTTTTGCCCAAAAAATAGGCAGTATCTCAAAGTAAAGGGTTATAAAAAAAATTCAAGCAAATGGACACAAGAAGCAAGCTGGAGTACCCATCCTAATACCTAATAAAGTAGAATTCAACAAAAATTAATCAAAAGAGACAGGGAAGGACACTTCAAACTTATCAAAGGAAAAATCTACCAATGATATCTCAATTCTGAACATTTAGGTTCCCACATTTGTAAAAGAAGCATTGCTAAACCTTAAATGGCGCATTGAACCCCACACATTAATAATGTGAGACTTTAACACCTCTCTCTCTCCAACTGACAGGACATCCAGGCAAAAATTAAACAGAAATAATGAGACTAATAGACATTATGAATGAAATGGATGTAACAGACCTTTATAGAATATTTCACCCAAACACAAAGGAATATAACTTCACAGCAACTTTGGATCATTCTTCAAAATTGATCATATAGTGTTTTACAAAGCAAGTCTCAGCAGATACAAGAAATTGCAAATAATTTTTTGTGTCTTATCAGACCACTATGGATTAAAGCTGGACTTCAACAACAGAAACAATGGAAAGCGGACACACAGTTGGAAACTGAACAACTTTCTACTCAGTGATCTCTGGGTCAGGGAAGAAATAAAGAAAGAAATTAAAGACTTTCTAGAATTCAATGAAAAGGAACAAACCCAAATTCATGGGACAGAATTAAGGCAGTTGTAAGAGGAAAGTCCATAGCACTAAGTGGCCCCATAATGAAAGTAGAAAATTTTCATATCAGCAATTTAAAAGAACTGGAGAAAGCAATTTGAAAGCTCTGGAGAAGAAATGAGCAGGCACATGAAAGAGGAGTAGAAGTCAGGAAATAATCAAAATCAGGGCTGAAATCAACCAGCTAGAAACAAAAAAATAATAATACATAGAATCAACGAAACCAGAAGGTGGTTGGAAAAGCAACAAAATAAACAAAGCTTTGGCCGAATTAGCCAAGAGGCAGAGAAATGGTATCCATATAAATAAAACCAATAATAAAAAAGAAATATATCAACTGAGACTGAAGAAGTTCAAAGAATTGTCAGGTCTTATTTCAAAAATCTATACTGCACAAACTTGGAAAATCTTAATAAAATGAACAATTTTCTAGACAGGTATCACTTACCAAAGTTAAATCAAGTTCAGATAAACAAATTTTTATTAATTGGTTGTTCTATTTATTTACATTTCAAATGCTGCCCCTCCTTCCTGGTCTTTCTTCTACATTCCCCCATTTCATTCCCCACCCACTCCCACCTCACCCCTCTAACATCCCCCTATGCTGGGGCAACAATCCTCCACAGGATCAAGGCCCGCCCTCCCATTGATGGCAGATAAGGCAATCCTCTGCTACATACTTTGCTGAAGCCACAGAACCATCCATGTATACTTTTTGGTTGGTGGTTTATAGTCCTGGGAACGCTGGGGAGTCTGGTCAATTGATATTGTTATTTTTCTATTGAGTTGCAATCCCCTTCAGCTCCTTCAATCCTTCTGCTAACTTTATTTTTATCATGTGAAATTGAGAATTGCTCTTCCCATATCTGAGATGAGTTGAGTTGGAATTTTGATGGGAATTTCATTAAATCTGTAGATTGCTTTTGGTGAAATGGCCATTTTTACTATGTTAATTCTGATGATACATGTGCATGGGTGATCTTTCCATCTTCTGGAGTATTCGATTTCTTTCTTGAGAGATTTGACATTCTTGTCACACAAATCTTTCCCTTGCTTAGTTAGAGTTACACTAAAATACTTTATATTGTTTGTGACTATTGCTAATTTCTTTCTCAGCCCATTTATCCTTTGTGTAAAGACAAGCTACTGATTTGTTTGAGTTAAAGTCATATCTGGCAACACTGCCGAAGTTGTTTTTCAATTATAGGATAATTTTTGGTATACTATCAGCTGGTAGAATTTCTAGAGTTACTTATGTATACAATTGTTTTATCCAAAAATAGTAATATTGTGACTTCTTCATTTCCAATTGGTTTCCCTTTTACCTCCTTTTGTTGTCTAATTGCTCTAGCTAGAAATCTGAGTACTACATTAACAAATAAGGAGAGGGTGGGTAGCCTTGTCTTGGTCCTGATTTTAATAGGATTGCTTCAAGTTTCTCTCTATTTAATTTTATGTTGGCTATTGCTTTGGAGTATATTGCTTTTATTTTATGTTTATGTATATGTCTTGAATTCCTGACTTTTAAGATGAAGGTCTGTTGTATTTTGTCAAAGGATTTTTAGTATCTATTGAGATGTTTCTTTGAGTTTGTTATGTAGTGGATTACACTGATGGATTTCCATATATTGAACCATCTCTGTATCTCTAGGATGAAGATTAAATGATCAAGGTGAATGATTGTTTTCATGTGTTCATGGATGTGGTTTGTGAGAATTTTATTGGGTATTTTTGCATTGATATTCATAAGGGAATTTGGTCTGAAGTTCTCTTTCTTTGTTGGATATTTGTGTGGTTTAGGTACCAGCATAATTGTGGCTTCATAGAACAAACTAGGTAGTATTCCTTCTATATCTATTTTGTGGAATAGTTTGAGAAGTATTGATATTATGTCTTCTTTGAAAGTCTGAGAGACTTCTGCACTAAAACGATCTCTCTGGCCTTGGGGATTTTTTGGTTGGGAGACTTTCAATGATTGCTTCTATTTCCTTATGGGTTATGGACTATTTAGATGATTTATCAAATCCTGACGTAGTTTTGGTAGCTGACATCTGTCTATAAAATCAGCCATTTCATACATATTTCCCAGTTTTGTTGAATATAGGCTATTTTATAGGATCTGATGATTTTTTGAAATTCCTCAATTTCTATTGTTATATCTCCCTTCTCATTCCTGATTTTGTTAATTTGGATACTTTCTCTGTGCTCTTTAGTTAGTTTAACTAAGAGTTTATCTATCTTGTTGATTTTTTCTCAAAGAACCAGCTCCCACTTTTCTTGATTCTGTGTATACTTCTCTTTGTTTCCACTTGGTTGATTGCTGCTCTGAGTTTAATTATTTCCTGCCATCTATTCCACTTGGATGTGTTGGCTTCTTTTTGTTCTAGAGCTTTCAGATGTGCTGTTATGATGCTAGTATAGGATCTCTCCAATTACTATGTGAAGGTACTCAGAGCTGTGAGTTTTCCTCTTAGCACTGCTTTCACTGTGTTCCATAAGTTTGGATATACTCTGCCTTCATTTTTGGTAAATTCTACAGTGTCTTTAATTTTTTTCATTTCTTCCCTGACCAAGTTATTGAGTAGAGAGTTTTTCAGTTTTCATGAATATGTGAGGTTTCTGTTCTTTTTGTAGTTATTGAAGATCAGCCTTAGAACATGGTGATCTGATAGAATGCATGAGATTAAATCAATCTTCTTGTTTCTGGTGAGGCTTGTTTTGTGTCCAATTGTACAGTCAATTTTGGAGAAGGTACCATAAGGTGCGGAGACGAAAGTATATTTTTTTTTAGAGTAAAATGTTCTGTAGATATCTGTTAGATCCATTTGGTTCATAACTTCTGTTAGTTTCACTGTGTCTCTCTTTAGTTTTTCTTTCCATGATCTGTCCATTGCTGAGAGTGGAGTGTTGAAGTCTCCCACTATTATTGTGTGAGGTTCAATATGTGCTTGGAGATTTAGTAATGTTCCTTTTACAAATGTGGTTGCCCTTGGAATTGGAGCATATATGTTCGGAATTAAGAGTTCATCATGGTGGATTTTTCCTTTGATGAGTGTGAAGAATCCTTCCCCATCTTTTTCTTTTGGTTTAAATTTTATTTTATAGAATATTAGAATGCCTACTCCAGCTTTTTTCTTAGGACAATTTGCTTGGAAATTTTTTCCAGGTTTTAATCTGAGGTAGTATGTTTTCTGTATGCAAAAAAATGTTGAGTCTCTTTTACGTATCAGTCTGTGAGTCTATGTCTATTGGGGAATTGAGTTCATTGATGTTGAGAGATATTAAAGTCCAATGGTTGTTGCTTCATGAGTTTTTTGTTGTTGTTAGAGTTTGAATTATGTTTGTGTGGTTCTCTTATTTTTTGTGAGAAGATTAATTTATTGGTTTTTCTTATACATACTTTCTCTCCTTGTGTTGGAGTTTTCTTTATATTAGGCTGTATAGGGCTGGTGTAGTAGAAAGATATTGTTTAAATTTGGTTTAGTCATGAAAATCTTGTTTTCTCCATCTACAGTAATTGAGAGTTTTGCAGGATATAGTCACCTGGGATGGCATTTATGTTCCCTTGGGCATGTGACATCTACCAAGGATCTTCTGGCTTTTAGAGTCTCTGTTGAGAAGTCGGCTCTAATTCTGATAGGTTTGCATTCACATATTAGTTGATCTTTCCCCCTTACTGCTCTTAATATTCTTTCTTTGTTTTGTGCACTTGGTGTTGTGCTTATTATAGGACAAGATAAATTTCTTTTCTGGTTCAATCTATTTGGTGTTCTGAAGGCTTTTTATATGTTTATTGGCATCCCTTTAAGTTATGAAAGTTTTCTTCTATGAGTTTGTTGAAGATATTTACTGGCCCTTTGAATTGGGAATCTTCACTCTATTCTATAGCTATTATTCTTAGATTTGGTCCTTTCATTGTGTCCTAAATTTCCTGGATGTTTTGGGTTAGGAGCTTTTTGCACTTTGTATTTTCTTTGACTGTTGTTTCAGTCTCTTCTATGGAATCTTCTACACCTGAGATTCTCTCTTCTATTTCTTGTATTCTGTTGGTGATGCTTGCATCTGAAACTCCTGATCACTTTCCTAGGTTTTCCATCTCCAGGGTTGTGTTCCTTTGTGAATTCTCTATAGTTTATATTTTCGTTTTTAAATCCTGGATGCTTTTTTTTTCAATCACACCTGTTTGATTGCTTTTTTCCTTTTTAAGGTCTTCTACCTGTTTACCTGTGTTCCCCTGTATGTCTTTAAGGGAGTTATTTATGTCCACCTTAAGGTTCTCTATCATCTTCATGAGATAGGATTTTAGATCTGAATTTTGCTTTTTAGTTGTTAGGGTATCCATGGCTTGCTGTGGTATAAGAACTTGGTTCTAACATTACCAAGTGGTATTGGCTTCTATTGCTTGTGTTCTCGTGATTGCCTCTCCCCATCTGGTCATCTCTGGTATTAACTATCCTTGCTGTTTCTGACTGGAACCTGTTCCTCCTGTGACCCCTTGCGTCAGATTACCTCTGGGTTTGGAGGGTATGGAGGAGGACTGTGCACCTGATCTGTGAGCCTGGCTGTGGCATGCCTCCTGTGAGTCAAGCTGACTCTGGATGTGGGTGGAGTTAGGAGAGCTAGAGCACCAGATCTGTTCATGGGCTCAGTTGTGGACCTGAAAGAAGGCGTGTCTCTAGCAAGGCTGGAGGATCTGTGTCCTCTGGAACCCGGGATGGAGGTTGGGTGTCCCACTTAGGCCAATTACTGAGGAATTGAGGGGGGGGGTTCACCTGTGAGCCTGGTAATGCCAGAATTCCTGGAGGTCAAGCTGTAGGTATGGAATGGTTGGGGTCGGTGATGAGATACATGATCTGCTCCCAGGCAATTGTGAACCAGAAAGAAGGTGAGTAGGTAAACTACTTAAACAGCCCATAAATCCTAAAAATTAGGAAGTAGTCATTAAAATCTCCCATTTGAAAAAAAAAGATGGTTTAGGTGCAGAATTCTACCAGTGTTTCAGAAAAGACTGAATTACTATACTCCTCAAACTATTCCACAAAACAGAAACAGGAGAAGCACAGCCCAATAATTCTATGAGGCCATTGTCACCCTGATACCACAAAAAGACTCAACAAATAAAGAGAAATTTAGACCAATTTCTCTTATGAGGAATTGATGCAAAAGTAGCCAATAAAATACTCACAAACTGAATCCAGGAACACATCAAAGACATCATCCATCAAGATCAAATAGTCTTCCTCCCAGGGATGCAGGAATGGTTCAGTATATGGAAATCCATCAACGTAATCCACCATATAAACAAACGGAAACAAAAAAATCACATGATTATCTCTTTAGAACATGAAAATGCCTTTGATGAAATCCAATATCACTTTATGTTAAAAGTATGAGAGAAATCAAAGATAGAGGACACATACCTAAACATAACCAAAGCAATATAGAGCAAGCCAATAGCCAGCATCAAACTCAATGGCACGAAACTTAAGCATTTCCACTAAAATCAGGGAAAGACAAGGCTGCCCACTCTCGCCCTGTTTATTCAGTATAGTACTTGAAGTTCTGGTCAGAACTTGTGTTAACTACATCATTTCTCTTCTTCCCTTTCTCCTTCCAAACTTTCCCATGTATTCCATTTTGCTTTCTTTCAAATTCAAGGACTCTTTTTTCATTAAATGTGACTGCAAGAATATATACATGCACACTGGTTAAATTAATGACTTAATTCCCTTAGAAATTAACCCAAATCAGCAGTAGTACATTAATATTAAAGAAAAAATAGAAGCAGCTCCCCCTAAGAGTCATTTAACCAAGTGAGTGCCCAGACTTTATTCTGTCCTCTGTCCTCTGTCTGTCTGTTGGTGTGATTCTCAATCTACTCCTGCCTGAAGCTGTCTTATAAATCTGTTCCTGTGTGTTTGTCTAAGTGTGTTTCTATTTGTCCATAGCAGAACACATGGAGCATGAAGTAGAGAATTCAAATCCTGGTGTGCTCTTAGTCAAATGACACTAAGGGAAAAGGCTTTATTTCTTTCCTTGAGTCAGCATAGATGTATTACTGGTGGCACAGAGTTAATCACTAATGTATTAAATCCATACACATATGCAGAGTCTATTAGATATTAACTTTTTTCCTTTTTCTTCTTTCTTTCTTTCAACAATGAGAAACAAATAGCTCTGTCATTTGAAAAATGAACATGCTCAGAACCCTGTGCTTTAAAGACAGACCCCCTAGTTCTGCATCCGTGTTTCTAAGCTCTCACCTCTTTGCAGAGTCAGGATGCCTTTTAAACTGTCACAATCATGTCAGCACAGCTTGAACCTCAGAACACACCAGAGAAAACTGGTCCTCATGATAATTATGACAATTATATTTTTAATCTAGAATCTCTAAAGAAACAGGTAATAGTGAACTCTATTTTCCTCAGCCTATGCAGATGGGGCATGGGTGTACACCAAGAATTGTAGGTAACCAGCAGGAGATAATCTATGGGTAAATGGCTAAACATTGTAGTATATATGCTAGTTTTAGTTCTAGATTTTAAAGAAAAATCTAGACTGTTTTCCTCAGTGGCTGCTCTAGTTTCCATTCCCAGAAGCAGTGTATAATAGTGTCCCTTTCCTAACATTCATGTCGGAATTTGTTATGTATCCTAATGAGGGTCATTCTAACTGAGGTGAAATGGAATCTTAAAGGAGACTTGTCTGCATACTCTCCAAAGCTATTTATAGTGGACTATTGTCAACCTAACTTGAGAAGTACCCAAACCAAATGCACAGCCTAATAAGAAGACAGGAGTGTATATGCATATAATGAGCCTAATGACATTAAAGACCTAATGACATTAAAGCAACTACATTGGAAACTCTAAATGAAATAAACAGATATCTTGATTCAAACCACGTGCCAATATCATACCAACATGAAGTAAATAAATAAGTGGATGATTAGGTGACATCAACAGTAAAACAGCAGTAAATGTACACCCACCGGGGGGAAACACTGAGAAACAGATTGATTCATCAAAGAATTCTGTCAAAGTTTCAGAGACTAACTGATTCTGAAGCTACTTTAAGTATTCCTTCATGTAAAAGGGAAGCAAGACTTCTAGACTCTTTATGAAGCTAGTGTTACATGATAGCATAGAAAATGAAGACTCAAAATGAATATACAGATTGATGTAATCTTTGTTATTATTATTATTATTATTATTATTATTATTATTATTATTTCCCTTTCACATGATATACCTCACTTAGAGCACACTCTCATTCTGAACTTCATTACAATCCTAGACCATTCTTCTTCTCTCTCTCTCTCTCTCTCTCTCTCTCTCTCTCTCTCTCTCTCTCTCTCTCTCTCTCTCTCTCCCCTCCCCTCTTGAGAATTAGCAAAATGGCAAAGTCACCATCATTTGGAGAAAGCAGTAGAGTGCAAGATGAATTTGGTTCTAGGTTGTCAGTTGGGCTGACTGACCATCAACTTCCTGAGACATCTATTTCCTTACAAAATCCTGAGTTCTTCAAGTGTCTTCCCCCAAGTTAACATTTTAGATGTTTGACTGGTAATAGTGAAGGTCTGTGAGGGAAAGATGCAGATGGCTTTTTAGTGTCACATCATTTGCATAGTTATGAAAATAATCATCCGGCTTCCCAGTAAGCCTCTCCAGAGTGAGTTGTGTCTGAAATTTAAATCGTTTCATATAAGTGTAGGATGCACAGCTTAAATTTCACTTCTACCTTTAAACAGTGCTACTGGCACAGAGTATTTTCTTTTAATTCATCATTTGCATTGACTGAGCCAGCCAGCTCCCGTACTTTGTTTTCAAGCCTGATAATCTGTCTCCTATCTGTTCTGTTTGAGTTATTATTAGACATTACAGCTTTCATTTCCATTTGGAATTTTTCGATGTTTCTAACTACTTATTGAATTCAATCTTCATATCCTAGGTCATCCTCATTTCCATCGGCATTTGCTATTTTTCCCCCCACAAATCATTTTGTTCCTGTCCTTTTTTAGTTCATTCACATGCTCAAACTGCTTTGTTCTCCTTGAATTTGACTCTTGTTTTCTTTTTCTTTTTTTTTTTTTTTTGAGTTAATGTATTTTAGATATCATTTACAGTGCTTTCCTTAAAGGACACCGCTATTATTTTTTGTTTAAGTAGAGGCATTTTTGTCTTAGGTTTCCTATTTTGGGGGGAATGAAACAAAAATCAGAATTTAGGGTGTTGGCTGGTTTTTTGCTGTAGTCCAGAAGGCTGGTATCGCAAGATAAAAAGATAGGGAGAAAAACTTCTATTTGAAGGCTTCAGACGGTCTGGGTCAGACCTGGGTGCAGCGTCCTATTAGATCCAGTTCTGGTCTAGCTGTCAGCAAGCATGGGGGGGTTTGGGGTAGGGAGACTGTGCTGAGCGAGTGCAGCGCAGCCTGACAGCTAGAGCTGTGTGGCAAGCTGTCCAAGACTGTGTAGGAGGGACCTGTTTCTGCGGGGCGAGGATACTCGCCTGATCAGAAGGTGATGACAATTTTAAAAAAAGAAAACAAAACAAAACAATCGGGTGGACTTGGAAAAAACGAAGCGCTTGGGAGGGGCGGGCTTACAAAAACCCACGTAACCGGAACCGGCGTATGGTAGGCGGTGCTAGGGCGGTGCTCCAAGGACCGAGTGACAGAAAAATCCACCATTCACTGAGGGACTGGAGGGGCTGTGAGGTCCAGAATCCGGAGTGGAGGACACGGACTTCTCTAGGAGGGCGTGAAAATTCCTTGCATCCACAGGTGCCGTGTGAGGTGTCCTGAGAAAGTCATCAGTCAGCAGCGCTGTAGCGTGAGCCGCAGCCATAGAACGCCCAGGTCAGAGGAGCTGCGGGGCTGGGAAACCTGCCGGGAACAAGGGTGGAGGCTGCTCAAAGGAAACCGCTCCCAACAGTTCTGTCGTAGATAATCTTACCATGGATATCCTACTATAGTCGGGAAGATTGAGATCATCTGAACGGGGATTTATCGTCATTTTTGCATTTATTTTATGATGGCCAGAATATGTTCATAAAATAATCTGGTAGAGCATTTGCTTTATGTGTTGTCTGCAAGCAGGCTTCTCATTGCTTTGTAGTAGTTACAAAACTGCTGGAATTTAAATTCATGCATGCTTTCTAACTTCTCTGTTATACTTCTTGCCTATTCAAGAGATTGTCCTTTGCCCCTGGGACTAAGCACAGCACAAAGCTTTGTAGATGTTAGACGCATGAAGAACCAGTGTAGATTTGATTGAATCAGAAAATGCACTGTGACAGAGCAAAACAGTTTAGAGGTTCCTCCATCTTGTATTCCCGCTGAGTCCATTTCCAGGGTTAACTAAAAAATTATTTTCTTGATGGAGAATCCCATGAAAAAACGACCCAATTCTATTCTAGAAACTATAGGTCAGAATGTCCTAGCTAACCTATCATACTTAGCCTTTGATAAAAGTGCTTGTTTTGGAGTAACCTCTTCCAGTCAGCCTTTGATCCTAGCTGCTGGTGTGCTGGAACCCCCATCAGGATGGCTAACCTCCTATTTTAGCCTCTGTTAAAAACTGCTTGCTTCAAACTGCTTATTCTGCAGAATGCCCCGAGCAGAGCAGATTCGAAGCAAGATGCCTGGATGAGGTCCCTGCCCTTAAAAACCCTATGTTCTGGACACCTACAGCGACACTTAGGTCCCTGAACACATGGGTGTGGTCTCAGCTGGCTGGAATAAAGACTTTGAGTGGGCTATAAACTGTTTAGAAGTACTTTTATCAAGTGCCACAGTTATGGCTGTAAACATTAATGTTTAGTAAGCAAATTTTACTCCTTGTTAATTTTCTGTGTTGAGATGTAAGCACTCTATAAATACAGTATTCAGAGTATAAGTACACAATTCAGAAATGTATAATCATATGATTAGTCCTTAGGTCCAGGCAAATGGACTATGCCTGCTGTGAGACCATATCAGACCGCATGATTTTATAGTTAGCAAACTCAGTTTAGATTAAAACTAAAATTAGAAAGCATCTTTTGAATAATTGTATTCACTCACCTGTATCAGAGTAATGACTCCTTGGTTCACAAAAAGCACTCTGCCCTTGCACATACGGCCAAACTGTTGTCTGCTTTTTGTCTCCGTTTGTTTGTTTTAATTTTTCATTTCAGGATTTGTTGATCTTCAATGCTGTGAAGGTGGACTGGGTGCAGGAGGATGTGAAGGCCTAGACCTTGCTCACAGGTCTTTTGCAGAGATCTCCCTCAGAGCAGTGCTGCAGTCTGGTTTCTCTAGGTGAGAATAGTTTCCTTGCAGTCTTCCTTGTTCTTCCTCAAGGTGCTGGGAAAACTACACTGTGTGTGATTAGTCTTACCCCTCACAGAGTAAAGTGAAATCCTGAGAGAACGACAGACATTTTTCATGATATTTTCTCCTTGAAGGAAGTATATTCTTTTGACAGGTGTGATCATCTTTCAGTTTTCTTTCATGAAAAGTTCCAGTGACTTTCTGAGGAACGTCTTTCTCTCATGCAGATCTCTCACTGCTCAGCCAGTCTTGGTCAACTGTGAAGCGTAACAAAGAGCCCTGGATCGTGAAGAGAGGAAACAGTAGCAAAGGATCCAGGTATGTTAGAGGGGTTGAGGAAGGGATGGGGAGGAGATCAAGGGACAGTAGAGGCAGGACATGAAATTGGTTTTGCCACATTCTATTAAATTAGAAATGAGTTCCACTGAGAATAGTCTCAGGATTATCCTGTCATAGGTGTTTGAGGACTCTGTATGTATTAATACTCTGAGGCAAATAAAATTTTATTTGACTTTGCCTATGAGCAGTGCTTTCCCTCTCCTAGTCATAGCTCTGGTTGTGTCTTCCTACTAATATTACCAGGTTTTTTACTATAATTTTAATGTAGTGTTTAGTTAGAACCATTGATGCCTCTTGGGGTTTTTTCTGCTCTCAGAGTTCATGAAACATTTTGTAGTTCCTTCATGTTCTGTGTCTTTTAGGATTAATTTCTCCATTTCCTAAAATAATGCCAGCTGGGTTTTGATAAGATTTGCTTAAAGCCTGTGCAGAGTATTAAACTCTGACTACATTGCCTTCCCAGTGACATCTCTGATATCATGTTTACGTTAACTGTGCACCATTTGTGTAGCTATAATTTTTGTATATTTTGAAATCACTTCTGAGTTTGATCCTTCTCTCATAATTTTTGAAGTCTTTGTGGTTTCTCACAATTCTATACATTTTAGAAAGATTTTCTCTATTCCTATGAAAAGTGCCTGTGTAATCCTGGTTCAGATTACTTAGAATCTTTACAGAACACAAATATTCTTTTGTGTTTCTTCTCGTGTTTAAACATACTTGCAGCGAGTCAGTAGTCACATGGCTTCTTCCATTGTCTATCTGCTGTTGATGTCAGCATTCCAGGGTCTTAGAGAAGACACTTACTAAACACTGATCACTGCTAGATTTGAAGACTTGTTCTGTTTCTAAGACCTGGCCACAGTGGAGCATGCTGCTTGAAGGCTGAGAGGAGTGTCGTTATGCCCTCCGCTGTTGTGTTCATGATTCTGTGAAGGCCTGCTAGGTATTCTTGGTTTGCCGTGCTTTTCATGGTTGTCTTTCACTAATGTTCAACATAACTGAATGGTGGACACTGGAGCATCCCTGCTTCACTGTTTATTTGCTTCTACAGTTCTGTCACTGTATTTGAAAGGTTTGTATGTGAAATGCATTCAAATTGAGCACATAGCTTCCTGGAAATGGACCATTTGATCATTTGTTAATAGTTTTGTTTTTTAAGTTGATAGATTTGAGTTTTTCCCTTACCTCCCATAATTATAACAAATGTTCTTTATAACATATCTTTTTAAAAAACTTCCTTGACTCTTAGCATTCTATGTTCTTGTATTTGAAGTATTATGTGTGTGTATGTGTGTGTATACATACATATCTATATATACATATACATACGTATATTCATATATACGCATACACATATATTTATGAAAAGTATATGAAAGCATATATGTAAATTCTATAAAAGTATATATTAATACATGTGATCTATACACATATATATGCTCTATATATTTATACTTATATATACTATATATATTAGGGTATTTGGGGTTTTGTTTTGTTTTGTTTGTAGCAGTATTCTATTTTTGTATTTGGTTTGGGGACCAGTATCTACATACATTTCTCTATTTCTTATTTCTCTGTTCCTTTCTATGTTGTTGATATTTTGCAATATTTCATTTCTTTATAAATGTGAGTCATATCTTGTCTAGGTTTTCTCTTTTTCCTTGTTTGGTTGTTTAAGCAGCTGTACACTGACTTGCCTGGTGGCTGCAATTAAATGCCTTAGGTTCCCGCTAGCATTGAATCTCTGTGTTCTTCCTGCATTGTCTCCCGCTTTTGTTACTGTTGAGAACCTTAAGGGTACACACTGATTAGACAGAGAGGAGATCTGAGTGTATACTAGATGCTCATCTTCTTCCTGGCTAAACCTGTGCAGTATGTACTGTGGACATTTTGGCTGTTTTAATTGCTTTTTAACTTGCTCTTATTTTTATGCTTATTTATTGATTATAATATTTATTTGCTTTTTAAAAAATTCTTCATAAAATATGTATTTGTATATTATACTAAGAAAGTTTACTAATAAATTTATCCATTCTGTAGGCTCTTTCTTCATATCATTTCCATGCAAGCTTTTACTTGTATGCAGTCCTGATGGTTGCTTTTTGCTCTTGTGTCCTATTAATTTGTAGTTCTAGTCAGAAACTAGGTCCCTATGTCCATATATGGACTTATTTTCCGTTGTGTCACTCTGCAAATTTCACAATTCACTGAACTGGACACGGTTCTTTCTTTGAAAAGTAGATGCTTTTCCATATACCACTGTTTGATGAGGCTGTCTATACGGTATCATATGTTTTTGTCATTTTGGGGGACGTCACCTACTGAGGCTGCCTCTGGATATGGTGGATCCTTCTCTGCCATTCCCATGGTGCCTTTGCACCTGTAGGTTTGCAAGGTCATTTGAAATCACAGGCAGTATGAATCAAGGTTTGTCTTATGTGTGTATGTTGCTCTGCACGCTTAGTGTCTTTGTGCTTCTATGTAAATGTATAGAAGCCTCCTTACTGTGTATATGAAGTACTTCATGGGGACATTGATTGCCATGAATTTTGAGTTAATCATGTAAATCTTATAACACTGTTATTTTCATAATAATATTTCCCATTCCATGTGCGTGCAAGGTTTTCCCATCTTATGACATTCTCAATTCCTTCAGTAAATTTATGTTTTCATTTTAGTGGTCTTTTCTACTTAGTTAATTTTTTTCCTTTGTTCTCTTCAGATTTTCTTTTAATTCCTTTTTTTCTGTTTACTGTTCGGTTTTAATTAATTAACAGAAAGTGTAAAACTTCTAATTAAATGGTTATATCAATGATTTTAAAAGGTCTGCCTTTAACTAGACATTGATATATCCCTTAAATTCTACAAGTTTGTTTGGTTTAATTTTTATAATTAATAAATATCATTTTTAATCATTACAGAGGTTTAATCACTCAGAATTATCCCCAGCACTCCCAACACATTCTCTCTCTCCCTTCTCTGGTTAGCCATACTTCTTCCCATTAGCCACCCTCATATTTCATGAATGATTTTGGGTGGGTTTACGCTAAGTATACAGGCCATGTATTCATAATTTAAACTGCCAGGTCATGTCACAATAGGTATTCATACATTTCCTCCTTATCCTCCAGTTCTTTTTTTTTTTTTTAATTTTTTTAAAAATTTTTTATTAGATATTTTTTATTTACATTTCAAATGATATCTCCTTTCCCAGTTTCCCCTCTGGGGAAAAAAAAAAAGACCTGTTTCCTTCCTCCTTTCCCTGCTCACCAACCCACCTTCACCAGCTTCCTGGCCCTGGCATTCCCCTACACTGCGGCATAGAACCTTCACAGGACCAAGGGCCTCTCCTCCCACTGATTAGGCCGTCCTCTGCTATACATATGCTACTGGAGCCCTGAGGCCCACCATGTGTACTCTTTGGTTGGTGGTTTAGTCCCTGGGAGCTCTGAGGGTACTAGTTAGTTCATATTGTTGTTCGACCTAAGGGGGTGTAAACCCTTCAGCACTTTGGGTCCTTTCTCTATTGGGGGCACTGTACTCAGTCCAATGGATGACTGTGAGCCTCTACTTCTGTATTAGTCAGGCACTGTTAGAGTGTCTCAGGAGACAGCTCTATCAGGCTCCTGTCAGCCAGCACTTGCTGTCATCTACAATCTTTTTTGCCTTCACTTTGGTGATATCCTGTGGTTTATATGTGGGAAGTGATTCCCATAATAGGCTGTGCAGTCAGCAGTCAATTGTTCTCAGTATTTGACCAGTTATGAGTCTTTGAAATAACTGTTGCTCTTTCAAAGCAAAGTTTCTTTGGCACATGATGAAGAACCGCCAGGCTATGGGTATGAACTGAGTCATTTAAAAGAAGTTTAAGTATTTGTACATGTAGGAAAATGCCAGTCATGGATTCCTTCCCAGGACCTTTGACCTTTCTCATCGTTGGCTTTTGGCCAGCTTCCCAGTAACATCCATCTATTTCCTTCAGTGGAATAGGCCTGTAATCAAACCAAAAGGCGTTTTCTTAACCACAAAAGCTTCTTGCCACTATCATACCAGAGGGCACGCCTTGCCTGGCAGGTTAGGATTTTAGCAAGCAAGATACAAATCTGGGTATTGCCATTGATAATATGGCGCCTGATCCAGCTTTCATAGCAGCTTTTAACACTAGGGCATCTAAGATACTTTGAGATACTGTGAGTGGTCTACTGCCTTCTCAGTATCTTCTTGTTGTTAAGATAAAAAAAAAAAAACAAAAAAAAACCAAGTGCTGTTGTATGTGGATTATACAGCTTATTAAGATTATGAGATCTGAGGTATGTCATGGCTATTTAAAGTTTTGGATTTCAAAGTTCTATTTCCTTTATAGGAGGTTCGCTTCCTTCCTAACTCATGTTTTCTCTGTGCCCTCTTGTACAGCTTACTTACCAATGTACTGTGTTGAGTTAGTGTGGAGGAAGTAGACACTCTTCCCTGTCCTGATTATAGTGGAATGATCCCAGTTGTCCTTCTTTTGTAGTATTAGGTCTAGTTGTGGCTAATTGTCTTTATTATGCCCTTATTACTATATGTCCTTTTCACATTCTAAAGAACTTTTAATCTGAGCAAATGTAATATTTTGCAACCTTTCATGAGTCTGTTGACATGGTCTTATTTCTCTCGCTGACGGTACATATTTGGTATCTTAACATTGATTGTTTTCTGCAATATTCTCCTTTTGTCATTAGTGTAAGATTTATCTCAGGGAAAGGAGAGTTCCAAACAGAATCTGTCCAGTCCTCAGAGACCTTAAGAGGAAATTCTTCCTGCCTCAGTCTCAGTGCTTCCTTAATTTCTGGGCTACATTTATTACACAGAAAGATGATTTGTTCACTTGTTTCTCAGAATTCATCCTTTTGTTCTTCAGTTTTTATTTGTTTATATGACTTTCCACCATTACACCAAAAGGCAACACTGATGTCATTGGCATACACTACAATGGCCCCTTTCACCTCTAGTCCTAGTCCTTAAGGATTCATCCTTTTAATCTGTATTAGGGAAGAATGCTTTCTCCTTAATTTTATCTCATCACAGAAACAAGTCGATGTCCATTAACTCGTTGTATTATCTTTGATTCTCTGTTAATGGATGCACAATCTTTTTTAAATATCTTTCTATATAATATTTCAGATTGGCTTGTTCTTATGCTTGTAAGGTCTCAGGCACATACTTATAGACAAATGTCTTTTACAACCACCACCTCTTCCTGCCAAAACTTCTGAGTGTGTTTTTGTCAGCCACATCTATGTGACTGTCTTTTATGAACTTGTGCTCACCCTGACACACCCAAGAACAGAATTGTCCTCATTGCTTCCATGAAATCTGTGCCACTGTTCCTTGATTTAAGTCTCTACAGTAACTAATTAAGGAACAGTAAACAAGGAGGCTCATCAGTTATGAGCAGTTGTTGCCCTTGAGGGTTCCAGATTGTTCCCTTTACCTGCATGGATACTAACACCCTCCATTGAAGGTCCTGCAATAAGAGGCACACAGACCTATGTGCAGGCAAAGGCACTCATACACATAAAAAAGAACAAATAAGAAAAAGAAAGAAAGGAAGAAGGAAGGAAGGAAAGAAAGAAAGGAAGGAAGGAAGGAAGGAAGGAAGGAAGGAAAGGAGAGAGAGAGAGAAAGAAAGAGAAAGGAAGAGAGAGAGGGAAAAAAATAATAAATGATCTGAAGGTATCGTATAACGATTCAAGATAACAGTACAGGAAAGAGCACAAAATTGTCACTCCTAGTGTGAGAGTTAATGTGGAGCCTAGATATGTGACAGAACTGGTGATAACTCATATCAACATTGGAAGAGTTAGGGATGATACTTATGTAAGGTAAATAAAGTTGTTTGTGTTCATGGAGCCCAGAGTTGGAGAACATTCTGTGGTCTTTGTAATGTGGAAGCAGAAGGTTTATCATACTAATGATGTAGCTAGGAACACGGCAGTAATTTTTGAGAGGATCCTCCCTAATTGTGGAAGATTTTATGGTACAGGAAAATGCTATGATCCAGTATCCCATCTACAGAGAAGCCTACTATGGAAGGAAAGTGAATTGCCTCGAGCAGCCCAGTTTTCTTATTCTATGACGTAATTACAGGCCCCAGATCTCAAAACCTCCTTAGGAGATGTGATATAGAATGGGCATGTTCCCACTCTAAGTATTTCTTGATTGCTAAACAGGATTTGGGATTCAGGGCTGTATGTTAATTGTGTCCTTAGTCACACATAACTCTCTCATGCTGTTCATATATGAAGGGCATTAAAACCAAATACATTGAGTGACATTCTCACTATCAGACTTACTCCAGTGCAGTGGTTTCCAATTGAGCATCAAAAGAACCTGTAGGTCTTGCATATTTTTTCTCTGATGAGAGTTGGCTACATGTGGTAACTTCACTGGAGCTTTTGATTCTTGCTGCATTTCACCTTCATCTCTTTACTGCTGATGAATTTCATGTTGCTGCTGTGAATTCCACTGACCTTCTCGTATAAACACCTTCTATTGAGAGAGGGAACATACCTTTTCTATTGCTGCTCATCTAGTGCTTTCCACCTGGTTACTTTAAAAATAATGAATTCTCCATTTGTGTGTCCTCTGGTTTTTCCTGGGTGAAGTTAGTGCAGATCTTAAAAGTGATGTCTTAGTTTGGGTTTCAGTGCTGAGAGGAGACACCATAACCAAGGCAACTCCTATAAAGGAAAAAATTAATAAGACCTGTCTTACGATTTCGGAGGTTTAGCCCATTATCATTATGGTGTGAAGCATGGCAGCATCCAGGCAAGATACTACGTCTTGATCCACAGGTAGCAAAAGGGACTCAAATTCCACACTGAATAGAGCTTGAGCATAGAAGATCTCAAAGCCTGCCCTCAAAGTGACACACTTCCTCCAAAAGGCCATACAGACTGCATTAAGGCCATATCTCCTAATAGTGCCACTCCCCATGGGCCAAGCGTTCAAACATATGAATCTATGGGGCCAAACCTATTCAAACCATCACAAGTGATGTTTCTTTCCTTCCTCAAAGTGGAGAGCTTCTCTCCTATTTCCTCATAGTGTGGCTTTCTGAGCTACGTTCTCTTATCTTTGTGTTGCTTTAACTCTGCTTTTGATAATATACATTTCCTAACCTCATTTACTGTCATTCTTCTTGCTTAGTTCATTGAGTGTCTTTTAAATTCTTCTAGGAATTCATAAATATTGGCAGTTTGTTTCTAGAGATTTATTTGAGCTCTTTTATTTATTTTTATTTCTAACACACTTGACTGTTCTTTGCCTTTGATCATTTATAGAAAACAGTAGAGTAAGTTTTCTGAAATCATGAAAAACATAGTGTGTTTTCCCTATACTGGGTAAGATCAGTTGGAAGTGAAGTTAGTGTTAAGTAGCATCTGCTCTCACATACTTACCCTAAAATCCTTTAATATAAAATCATGGAAATGTCCTTTAATTATCAAGAAAATTATTGGAGGTGACATAAATATAACATAAATGTGATGTGGTGTGTGTGAGGGGGTGTGCTATAATTATATAAACTAAAAAAAACAAAGTTATGTAGATGAAGGTTTACTTTGTGACACAGGATTAACAAAGATATAACATACTTAAATAAGCCAGGAGTCTAAACACATGTTACACACTCCTAGTTTCAGTTGGAACTATAAAATTGATTTCCACAGAGGAAATTCGTAGCAGCCAGAGATGGAAGGAACTCAGGGTTGTCACAGTAATTATTGTCAACTCGAGTGTATTAAGAATTGCCTGAGTTCTGGAGAGATGGATCAGAGGTTAAAAGTGGGAATGCTGCAGACATCATGGCTGGTACAGGAGCAAAATGCAAGAAGCAGGAAGGAAAACTCCATTTAGTCCAATTTAGTTGGTGCTGGTTCAAATTCTATACAGTCTGCACCCAGCTAGTTTACTGAAATCCTATTTAAACACAGTATGGTTTGCAAAAACATTTATTGGTGTGATACAATCCCTGGTGTACAAAGAACCATAATTACATCAAAATTCAACTCAAAGTACATCATTTCTTCCAAAAAGATGGGTTCTGGAGATAGGCTACTTATATTAGTTTAAGGGTCCAAGGAAGGATCTAGTGTGGTGTTGGTCATCCAGATCTTACATATGGCATAGAAGTCATCAGGTTATAATATACATATGGCATCTTTCCTAAGGATGGCTTCTATTGACTGAGAAACAGCCAAAGATAAGAGAGCAAGCCTGGGATGAACATTCTGGGGTATTTGGGTAAAGTCTGGCTCTTTAGTTAGCAACATTCACCAGGTTATTAACAACATTAACTCCCAGCCTTCTGGGTGTGAAACAGGTAAACAAATATTCATTTCCTTGTTTGAGAAGACAGCCCTGTGTGATTAGTTTTCCTGTTTTCCCTAGTGATCTGGAATAAAAACATTTGTACTGCCAACATCTCCCCCCTTCTTTTTTTTTTTCTTTTCTTTTTTTTTTTTAAGAAAAGACACTGTCTGTAATAGAGGCCAAGTTTGAATACATTGCCTTTTTGGTTAGTTTAATTAATAAATGTAAGCATAAGAAAATTATAAAAATACATAGCAGAGAACTGAGAAAAGGGGGAAACCATCTTAACCTGATGGCTGTTCAGAGTTCACTTGAGAGATTTTGTCTGTCTCATTATGTACATCACTAATTTGACCATCAGTAGTATAGAAAAAATATCACACATTAATGGAACATATGCCAGGGAGTTGTTTCCAATCAAGATTATGCTTGAGCAACAAATAATCTATAGTAGCTCTGTTTTGTAAAACTGTGATCCTTAGTTCATTCATCTATAGATTAATTTCAGCTAATATTTCTGCTGTAATATTAGTAGTTTTACTAATCATACAGGCCATTTTGAGACACCTCTTGGTATTCCAGTAATGATTTCTGGGATCAATAAAAAAAAATCCATTGTGGCTGTAACCATTACAGGATTCAGTAGATATAAAGAATCATCACAATTTTCAGAGAGTTCACTCTTAATTCTCTTGATGATTGAAAAGATTTACTGAGCAAAATGGATGTAATACAGCCTTTCCCACACCTTCATAAACAATCCATAGCATGGGAAAACAATATCATACTGTCTCCTATCACAGATGTCTTTTATCCCCCTGACCAAAAAAAAAATGTGTATTCTACATTGACAATCTGATATGATTTTCAGGTAGTTTTTATATGGTTCTTGTTTTCCCAAAGTATCAGCTTGTTGAGTTAAAGTCCTGCTAACTCCCCAAGTTATCAGCTTACTTCCCCTCGTGGGGTGTCTCCCCTTGATGGATTTGTCATCTGCTTTCATAGGTCTCCTTCATCTGGTGTCCTCTGGATGTCCTGGTCAGATGCATTAGATCAGTAGTATGTTCATGTTCTGGAAGGTCATAAGCCAAACCTTCCAACGTCCCCTCAATGTTAAAACATCAGGTCCTTTTCACTGATGAGTTTCTAAATCTTTTCATTTAATATTTTGTGTTAGCCAGTGTTCTACTACTGTGAAGTGACACCATGACCATGGCAACTCTTACAAAGGAAACATTTCATTGGGGCTGGCTTACTGGATCAGGGGTTTAGTCCATTATCACGGTGGGAAGCTAGGGGGTGAACAGGCAGACATGGTGCTGGAGAAGGACCTGAAAGTTCTACATCTGTATCTCAAGGCCGCAAGAAGAGAGATTGACACTGGGCCTAGCTTGAGCTTCTAAACCCCCCGAAACCCACCCCTAATAACACACTTCCTCCACCAAGGCCACATTCTACTCTCACAAGGCTACATGTCCTATTTCTTTTAAATGATGCCACTCCTTCTGAGCATGTGGGGGCCATTTTTAATCAAACAACCACATATACTTTAGGCTGTGTCTCTATTATTGCAAAATATTTTGGGGCAGCAGAAATAGCATTTTCCTTTACAGTGAAAAGAAAATCAATTTAAAGTTAGCATAGTATGTGAGGATTTAAATGAGTGTAATTAATACTTTTTAAATTTTGCCAATTATGTATTTGATTGTGTCCTTCGACAATAGCTTGACCCTGTGGATAGTAAGAGATGTAGTAACATGATTAATATTAAAATGCCTAAAATTATTTGCTAGAAGAAGCAGGGCCAATATCAGTATTTAATTGTAGTAAGAGTCCTAGAAAGGAAATCTATAAAGAGCTATTCAATAGTCAGGTCACAATGATATTTTCCTCAAATCACCAGGGCCCCATGCCAGGCCTGGGACTATGCTCTGTAGCTAAATAATTAGGGAAAGATGTTATGCCCTATTAGCACATATCTATACGTACATGAGAGCAGAAATGGTCTCATTCACAACACTTGTAGTTTCAGATGTCAAGCTGAGATCCATTAATTATAAATTAAGCACTACTAGCTTGGAATATTGTATAAAATAATATCTATTCTCTATAAAATAATGCTTTTCTCCATGGAGCTGAGGACTGAACCCAGGACATTTCACTTTGCTAAACAAGTACTCTACCTCTGAGGTGGATGTACAAACAAAACTATTGCTTTTAATAGAGGATAAACTCTCATGAGCTTTCTTTAACTATGTCCCTTACCAGAGTCTGATCACTTATCAAACCAAAGGCAACCACAAAATCTGTTATATTAACAGTGGTCATTAACCTTTAAAAATTTAAATCTAAAGCTTTATTATTTTTGGTATTATTATTTCTTACCTTAAAAATTTAGGGCAATTTTGATTTTGAGCTTAAGAAGACTTTTGTACTAGGCAACAGGATATTCAGAAGTACCTGAGGAATAAACACAGAAAATCCTGAAGGAGAAAACAACTGGATTTGCCCATGCATGTGTGTAAGTTCATAGTCAGCTGATACTATAAATGAACAATACCAAACATTACAGTTTCATGGAAGACAACTTGGTGGAAAGCTCTAGGCTTCACTACATTGTGTAACTAGATTCTGGTATAGCAGATTCTGAGGCTGTACCAGAAATAATTTTAGGTGAAAATTTCCAAATGAATCTAATTTCTTTTGTTGATTTTTCTGATTTATTAGCACTTTCTGGCTTCCAAGGGAATTTGTGAAACATGCAATTATGTTTGCATTTCTTGGCCACCATATTACTGAGAAGAAATATATTTTTTTAAAAAAATTCTTTATTTTAATTTATTTCTATTTTAATTTTTAAGTTTATCCCAAGTATATTTACATTGTTATTTTCAGTTTTTTGTTTCATTGTTTTTTGCTGTGGTAGGCTTAACCATGCTTTCGTTTAGAGGAATGTGGATTCTGGAAGTTTGGATTAGAAAAATTTGGACACATTAAGTAGGGCTTAATGGGCAATCTTACTAGCAACAGTGGTGCTGAGGGTTATTTGAACGGTGGGACATGGCCCAAGAAGTTACAGAGGAGAATTTCAGTTTGTTGCCTACAGGTCATTCTTGTGATATTTTGGTGAAGAATATATTGGGTTTTTGTTCTTTGTCTAAAAAAATCTGTCTGTGGCTAAAATGAAGAGATTTAGATTAATTGCATTGGCAAGGAACAACTCAAAACAACCTAGTTTCTTTTACATTTCTTATAGAATATAACCAAGCATCTCCAGAAGGCAACTTAAAGATCTGACTTAAATTCTCAGTCGTGATCTATCAATAAGAATGTACCCAATTGATATGACTCAGAATTTTAAATTTTGCTCCTTTAGCTTATTCACCATGAAAGTTCAGCACTCATTTAAGGATTGATTATATAATTAGGAGAAGAACAAGTTTCCATATAACAATTGAGCAATACCTCAGGAAATGTAATCAGCATTGACTTAAGTGCTTTGTGTCCTAGTTGTAATTGTTACAAGATGCTGGGCCTCTTTTATACTCTTTCCCCATGAAGAGACCATTTTCATCAGTCTATATTGAGTTGTTCCCAATGTGAGAGAAAGCAAACAAAATCAAACAAGCAAAATCAATTTAAGCTCTGCCACAGCCAGGCTAGCTCTTGCAGCAGCAGCAGAGGCTCCACTTGCCATTCATTGAAATTCAGGTTTTGCCTCAGGTGCCTTTCACTGCTCCAAGATAGGCCAGACTCTGACTTTGGGAAACGCAGTGAGGATGAAGTGCTTTGAGATCTAGTCAGCTTGCTTGGGTTGATGAGCCACAAACACATATGGATGGTCTGGAAGACAAATGGCTGCAGAGTCCATTTGGCCCACCATGCCAAGTTATATTTGGCAGGGAAAAAAATCCCCTCTGCCTGCTTTCTCTTATTTTATTTATTTGTTTGTTTATTTATTTATTTATTTATTTAATAATTGGGAGGAATTTTAAATTCACTTTCATGGCTCTCTTTGCACTATTTCCTGTGAATATAAAGCTGCAGTGCTGTAGCTCTGAATGTTTTATTTTGGGGATTGTAACAAACATTTCAGTAATTATTCAAAATGTGTTATTGCATAGGACTCAGAAGAACCCATGTTAATTACACTCTCTCACTTAAGATTGTGAATTCTCGGACAAGAGACTAATTCTAATTTCTATTTCTATGTAATGAAAACTTTTCTTACCTACTTCTAGAATTGAGCTCCTCACAATAACACTTGTACTTTTCCTGTGACAATGTGACTGTTTCCATATCTACTTTTGTGGAAAATGACAGTATTTTGCTGATAGGAATTGAACTGATTATGCTAGTTGCTGTTAGTAATAAATCATTTATACCACGCCATTTGTCAGTCAGAGTGCGTGGCAGTCCATTTCCTTTTGTACTTTTCTCTTTCTTTTATTTTTTTTATGAGTGCTTTTAAAATTTTCCTTGTAGAAGAGAAGTCATCACTATTTAGGCTTATTCCTAGTTCTTTGTGAACCTACCTGAATGTGCTACATCTTTAATTTATTCCTCAAATTGTCCATATATATTTGTAGGGAACTAGTCATTTTGTGTATTGGTTTTGCATTTTTCAATAAGATTTTCCCCATGGTGTCTGTGGGAAGTTTTGCGTGTGACTTGATCATGTAAAACAACTTGGTTGCCATTCTTCCTTACTTGTATCTCTTTTCTCCTCTTTGTCTTATTCAGATTTCTCTAGCTCACTCTGGAGTAAGGGAGACTGGAGAGCGCACGCATCTTCCTCTCTTTATAGTGTTCCTGCTAGTGCTCTTCCTGTTTTTCCCTCTCCACTGGGCAGTGGGCCTCCATTTAACACATCTGCCCTTTACTGTGTTGAGCTCTGTTCCATTTCTTCCTACTTGATTTATAATTAATCACAAGGCAATCATGTTAAACTCTATCTCAGATATTTTCATCTCTACTGAGATTTTCATACTTCAGGGTTTTTATTTCTTACAGTATTTAAAAAATATATGCTGGTTGGTAACATTACTGGTACTATTTTTGTTCCTTCCAGTTAGAACTGGTGGTTGTTGTTTTTGTGAGTTGGACATGAACTCTTACTCCCAGCTCGCCTCTATTCATCTACTCTTTATGTAAAACATTTTTATTCCCTGTGTTATCATGGATAAATTTTCTCCAATTTTTTTCTATGTATAGTTTATCTCCAATTGTGAAGTTCAGTGCTGCTTGAGAGGGTGAGCTGTGTTATGTCATAGCTTCTTCAAATGCATTTTCTTCCCCATAAGTTTTAAGAGCCAAAATTTGTGGGCGCAGTGATAAGATCTATAGTTATTTCCTTTCATCAGTCCAAATATATTCTTCCCTGCTTTTCTGTCTGTAGAAACATTTACAGTACCTCAGATATCTTTTTTGTTGCTGTTGTTGTTTTAGGGTTTTCTTATGTGGTTTAGCATTGTCTGTAAGAGGATTGTATTAATTTTAGCTTTTTATTTTTGAAATTTTAAGAAGAGTTCCGATCTTTGTTCCTGAAACAGAAACTCAGAAAATTCAACAGGAAAAATGGCTGCTTCTCTGATAGATGTGCCCCAGGTCAGTGTTGTATTCACATTTCCTTTTTTTGAATTTTTTTTTTTTTTTTTTGGTTGAAACCATGCAAGCCTGCCTCAGGTAAAGTTATCTAAAGTGTTTATGTCCAGTGATTTTTTTTTTTTTTTACTTATTTTAACTTGTTTATGTTTTTTTTCTCTTTTTTTATTGGATATTTTATTTATTTACATTTCAAATGTTATCCCCTTTCCTGGTTTCCACTCCACAAGGCCCTATCCCAGCTCCCCTCCCCCTTTTTCTATGCTGGTGCTCACCCACCCACCCACTTCACTGTCCTGGCGTTCCCCTACACTGAGACACAAAGACTTCAGAGGACCAAGGACCTCTCTTCCCATTGATACCCGACAAGGCTATCCTCTGCTACATGTGTGGCTGGAGACATGGGTCTCTCCATGTATATTCTCTGGTTGGTGGTTTAGTCCCTGGAAGCTCTGGGAAGTCTGGTTGGTTGATATTGTTGTTCTTTCTATGGGGTTGCAACCCCTTCAGCTCCTTCAATATTTTCCCTAACTCCTCCATTGGGATCCCCGTGCTCAATCCAATGGTTGGCTTGAGCATCCAACTCTGTATTTGTCAGGCTCTAGCAGAGCCTCTCAGGAGACAGCTTTTTCAAGCTCCTGCCAGCAAGCATGTCTTTGCATCCACAATAGTGTCTGAGTTTGGTGCTAATTGTGAGTCTATAGTGTCATGATGTTTTCACAGAGATTGAAAATACAATATAGAGTATGAATATTCTAGAATATGTCTTTAATTAAAATTAACTTGTACTTTTATTTTATGGGTATATTTCTCTGAACATATGCATGGCTAATATGTGTTCACATTTCTTGTAGAGTTCAGAAGAGAACATTGGGTTAGGTGGCAGTAAAATTATAATCTATTGTATAGTACAAAGACGGTGCTGAGAACCAAACTTGGTTTGCCAGAACAACCAGTTTTCTTAATTTATAAGTGATCTCTGAAGTGTTAGAAAACTTTCATTTTGAATAATTTTTATGACTCATCTATATAATGAAATTGTCTAATTCTTTAGGTCTCTTTTACCTAGGAAAGCATTTTGTCAACAGCACATGGTAAATGGGTCGTTTTCCATTACAGGATCTATTGACATTCAGAAATGTGGCTGTAGACTTCTCCCAGGAGGAATGGGAATATCTCAACTCCTCTCAAAGAGCTCTATACATGGATGTAATGTGGGAGAATTACAGCAATTTAGTTTTTGTAGGTAAGAATGATTTTCTTAGAGAATTACTCATTCATCCTTTGTATTTACCTACTTTGTACATATATAAGCTCTCCGAACTGTCTAGAGACAACCAGAAAGAAGAAAAATTCCTGTAATAATAGATATAAGTACATTTTTCAGCATTCTCTGCAAAAACAACTAATCCTACATACTATAAAATCTCTTCAACTCTCTTATCTAGATTTTAATCCTAAATTCAGAGTTGAAAGAAACCTGACAATTCAAAGCAATGAAACTTATTATCATGCAGCAATTAGTTGTTGGAATTCTTTGATTTTACTCTTTTTTTATTTTTTTATTATTTACCTATTTATTTATTTATTTTGAGACAGGGTTTCTCTGTGTAGCCCTGACTGTCCTGGAACTCACTCTGTAGACCAGGCTGTTCTCAAACTCAGCAATCTGCCTGCCTCTGCCTCCCAAGTGCTGGGATTAAAGGTGTGTGCCACCACTGCCCAGCTTGATTTTACTCTTTGATTAAGCTACTTATCTATTTCTGATTTTTTTAAAAAAGAAGAAATTTTAAAATATGGAAAGAGCTGTTGGTGGTGTACATGTTGGAATGTTTTTTCTTTTAATGTTCATTTGTTTTTTATTTTTTTGAGATAAAGTCTCTAGTCATAGTACTGCATGATTTTTCATTCTATCACTAGGAAAGATGAAGCAAGTGGATCTGGTGAGTTTCCAGACATCTTGGGTTACATAATGAACACCTAGCCAATGAAGGCTAGATGGTATGACTTTTTGAAAAACACGAACAACAAAATAGAGAAATATTCTCCATATGGTTGTTTAGAAAGCTTCTTTTTCAAATTGCATTATTTTTGGATCACTTGTTTGTTCAATATTCTATAACATATGCAGATTAGATAAGAGTGAAAAGGCTATTAGTGGTCTTTTCAGTTTGATAAAGATCAGAGTGGAGAGTCTTCTGAGCATCCTTTAATCATAGTGAAACACAAGTGTCCTCTACTGAGAGCTCTATTCCTATGAATTGCTAGTTTATTTATCTTTGAGAACTTAAACTGAAGGAGGCATAAGTTATTGAATCTGTTTAATTAAGTATCAATACTTATTATCCCTAATTTGCTAATTTTCCAGAAAACCATTGTATATGTGGTAAATATGAAGAGGTCACAGATCAAGGCTCAAACCATATTATCTATCAGCATGCAAATATCGAAGAGAAGTCTTACAAATATCATGAACTTGGCAAAATGCTTTATAAATCCTCCCAAAGCATACCTTATAATACAAGTGATACTACAGAAAACTGCAAGATGTATGGGAGTGATAATCAATGGGAGTCTTCTAATGAATCATTAAACCTAAAGGCACATAAAAGTAGGAACAATGAAAAAGAACAATACAAAGATTATAAGGCATATTTAAATTTGTGTTCCGTCATTGGCCCATATCTACAAATCAACACTGGAAAGAAAGAACATAAAATTATAGAGTATGATAAATTTTTTGACTCTAAACATAAACTCATGATAAAACGAATGTGTAGTGGAGAGAAACCTTACCAATGCAGAAAATGTGGAAAGTGCTTCAGGGCCTATTCAAGTCTCTATAGACATCGAAGAACTCATCCTGGAGAAAAACCCTATAAACTTACAGAATGTAATAAGTCCATTCTATATTTATCACACCACAAAGTACATTATAATGTCCATTATGGAGAAAAACCCTACAAATGTATAGAATGTGGTAAGTGTTATTGTCATTCATCAGGCTTTGAAAGACATTACAGAATTCACACTGAAGAAGAAACTTACAAATATAATGATTGTAGAAAATCCTTTGTCTGCTGCTTAGGTCTTAAAAAACATCATAAAATTCATGGAGGAGACCATTACAGAACCCACCGTAGACAGAAACTTCACAGATGTAATGAATGTGGCAAAACCCTTTCCTCCTCCTCAGGTCTTCAAAGACATCAGAGAATTCATAGAGGAGAGAAAGCATACATATGTGCTGAATGTGACAAATGCTTCATTCAGAAATCCCAACTTAAAACACATCAAAGAATTCATACAGGAGAGAAAAGTTACAAATGTAGTGAATGTGAGAAATCCTTTACTGTTGGCTCATCTCTTAGAATACATCAAAGAATTCACACTGGAGAGAAACCTTACAAGTGCAGTGAATGTCATAAGTGCTTCATTCAGCAGGCCCACCTTAGAAGACATCAGAAAATTCATACAGGAGAGAAACCTTACAAATGTAGTGAATGTGAGAAATCCTTTACAGTAGGCTCGGATCTTAGAATGCATCAGAAAATTCATACTGGTGAGAAACCATACAAATGTAGTGACTGTGATAAATGCTTTATCCAGAAAGCAAAGCTTAAAAAACATCAAAGAATTCATACAGGAGAGAAACCTTACAAATGTAGTGAATGTGAGAAATGTTTTACTGTTGTATCAGATCTTAAAACACATCAGAAAATTCATACAGGCGAGAAACCGTACAAGTGCAGTGAATGTGACAAATGTTTTATCAGGAAAGCCAACCTTAGAAGACATCACAGAATTCATACAGGAGAAAAACCTTACAAATGTAGTGACTGTGGCAAATGCTTTATCCAGAAAGCCAACCTTAGAACTCATGAGAGAATTCACACTGGAGAGAAACCTTACAAATGTGAATGTGGGAAATCTTTTACAGTTGGCTCAGATCTTAGGAAGCATCAGAAATGTCATACTGGAGAAAAACCTTACAAATGCAGTGAATGTCACAAGTGCTTTATCAGGAAAGCCCACCTTAGAAGACATCAAAGAATTCATACTGGAGAGAAACCTTACAAATGTAGTGACTGTGGCAAATGCTTTATCCAGAAAGCCAACCTTAGAACACATCAGAAAATCCACACAGGAGAGAAACCTTACAAATGTAGTGAATGTGACAAATGCTTTATCCAGAAAGATCATCTTAGAACACATCAGAGACTTCATACAGGAGAAAAACCTTACAAATGTAGTGAATGTGAAAAATCCTTTACTGGTGGCTCAGTTCTTAGAAAACATCAGAAAATTCATACTACAAGAAGCCTTACCAATGCAATGAATTTGACTAGTCCTTTATCCAAGAAGCCTACCTTAGAACTCATCAAAGAATTTATACAGGAGAGTAGTCTTATAAATGCAATGTATATAGCACAGTCTTTACCTGCTTCTCATGTCTAAGAAAACATCAGGAAATTCATATAGGAAACATAAGTTTCTATAGTAAATAATATGGCATATGCTTTATACAAACTTTATAGTAATAGATCACTACAGGTTTCACACTAGAGAATAATGAAAATGAGAAACTTGAGAACACCTTTGAGTAATGTTCAAATGTTAGAAAATAAATCAAGACTTTATACTGGGGTAAAACACTGCAAATGTGACATTGCAGGAAATTTTTTGTTAAAATGTTTCTTTTTCAAACTCAAATACTTCCCAATGACAACAAAATGGAGAAGCCTGAAGAATGTTCTGTTGTGTAGCAGGATTTTTTTTTAAATTGAAACTAAAACATTCTGTTCTGTAAGGAAGTTGAATAAGACAGGAAATAAAAAACTTAAAACATCTTCCGGGAGTATCTGAAACTGACAGGATCACTGTGCTTACTTTGAAGAAACTCATACTAGCCTGGCTGCTTAGAAGACAATTGATGTATTGAGCCAGTAAGATGTGATGCCTTTAGGCATATCTACAGGTTGTAGATATGCCTACAGTTGTGCAGTATGCTCTAAGTATCCAGTGTTCATAAGCTATATTTCATGCTGGCTTCAAGTTTCATGGTGCAACTGTCTTTTTCTCCTATAAGCAGCTCCATTGACATATTTATGTATGTAACCTCAATAAAACCCATTGGTTCAACAAGATGGACTTCAGTGGCAAGCATACTTGGTTTTGTTATGAAATCCCATTTTAGCTGAGTGGGTACATATGAATGTTGTGCCTTGCCAGGAAAAGTCTGTCATACAACATGTGCCGAATCAATTAGTTATTCCTCGGAACTTGTATGCCAGAAAATCAATATTAGAAAACATTTGACTCAAGTATGGAAGTTCTTTTGGTTACTGTTCCAGGCTTACTACTATGGTAACAAATGATCCCATTAAACATATTCAACACAGACAGAATGTAGAGGCTTAGGAAGCCTAAGAAAGAAGGCTACTTTCTTCCTTATATTCATGGAGGAGAGTGAGAGGTCCTTGGTTAGACAAATGAAAAATATGACTACAAACCTGTCTGACTGACAGACAACATCCAAACTGGGCTGTTTCCATGCATGACTCTGAATTCATGCTTAGACCCCCATGTTTCAGTCCAACTCCAGTGACCTTCAGAATACCACTGTCCATGAGCAAATATAAAACAAAACAAAACATTGTGCTATTCTCATGTCCTGTTGTGCTTTAGAAATGCCACTTTACAAGCCTCAACAAATGAATTCCTTTTGTTAAATCCTTTATACAAAGCTAAAACTGTAAACATCAGAAAACTTAAGTATGAAATAAAGCCACAGAAAATGCTTTAATAAAGGCTTATATTCACCTTAATTTTATGTATAAGTCCTTCCATACAAATATCAAGAGACTATGAAGCTTGAAAGAGATAATCTATGAATAAGACAAGATAGACATGCTCATATACAAGTTAGATATCTCCAAAGATATGCTAGAGGATCATTTTGAAGTACTGAAGGTGATGAAGTATTTAGTACAGTTCCAAAATACTATATTAGAATTTTGAGACTAAAACCAGTAAGACTCATAAATTTTACACCTTCGAAAGTACAGTGTATTACTAGAAATAAAATCATATCAATACATAGGTGTTTTATGGATTTCAGTACAAGAGGATAGTCATTCATATTCAACTAATGGGGAAATATTATTTGAAAACATGTTCTCAGTATTGAAGGTAGTATTGATGCTTAGTACAATCTTGAATAAATTCAGGCACTTGTTGGGATGATCATATGGCAGTGTTTATCAATTACTGCCATATCAAGGTTGAATAATCTGAACATGATACAGTAGAAACTTGGGTATCTATAGTGGCACTTAGCAGTCTGGAGAATGCAACTAGCTTGATTGACTCCTGGGGTGCCAATTTTAAGTGTTCCATGGATTGAGGCCCCTCTGCTTGATGACATTAGATGGTTGTCCTACCTAAGTCACAGATTTCCTATGGTAAATTTGTAAACTTGTGCACAATGAAGATATCTCACCTTGTATGCCTCATTCTTTATTGTTTTATTCATTCTGTACTCATTTATAAACACTTCTGGTATATGACATCAGCAACATGTGGGAGGCTGTAGAGAACAGATCCAGTGCAACCTGACATCTGAAGTTGTGTCTAAGGTTGCCTGGACAGAGTAGGACAGATGAGTATCAGTGAGAATGGGGCAATCACCAAATCTGAGAAATGATGGAGAAATGAAAATCAATGAATATCAATGCAAAAATACTCAATAAAATTCTCATGAACCGAATCCAAGAACACAATAAAAGGATCATTTACCACGTTCAAGTAGGCTTCATCCCGGGATGCATGGATGGATCAATATATGAAAATCCACCAAGGTAATGCATTATATAAACAAGCTCAAGGGGAAACGTCACATGATCATCTCATTAGATGCTGAAAAATCTTCAACACCCCTTCAGGTCAAAAATACTTAGATCAGGAATTCATGGCGCATATCTGCACATATACAGAAAGCCATCAGTCAATATCACTAACCCCACATCAGATAGTGGGCTAATATCCAAAATATATATAGAACTCAAGAAGCTAACCTCCAAAAATACTCATCCAACTAAAAAAAGATGGGATACAAAGCTAAACAGAAAATTCTCAGCGGAGGAATCTCAAATAGCCAAGAAGCACTTAAGGAACTATTCAACATTTTTAGTCATCAGGAAAATGCAAATCAAAAGGACTCTGAGATTCCACCTTACACCAATCAGAATGGCTAAGATCAAAACTCCTGTGAAAGGACACGCTGGTGGGATTGCAAACTGGTAAAACAACTTTGGAAATCAATCTGGGGGTTCCTCAGCAAATTGGAAACAGTTCTACCTGAAGACCCAGCTATACCACTCCTGGCCATGTACCTAAAAGATGCTCCACTACACCACTAGGATGCAAGCTCTACTATGTTTGTAGCAGCTTATTTCTACTAGCCAGAAGGTGGAAACAACCCAGATTTCCCTCAGCAAAAGAATGGATACAGAAAATGTGGTTCATTTACACAGTGGCACATTATTTAGCTATTAAAAACAAGGACATCATGAATTTTGCAAGCAAATGGATAGAAATAGAAAATTTTGTCCTGAGTCGGGTAACCCAAACTAAAAGGGACATGCATGATATATACTCACTGATAAGTGGATATTAGCCAAAACATACAGAATACCCACATACAGTAAGAAGTTTAACAAGCTGGAAGACCCAAGTGAGAGTGCTACAATCCCACCTAGAAGGGGAAATAAAATAATCACAGGAGACATGGGGTTGGGAGAGAGAGAGAGATAAGTGGGAAGTGGGAAACATAGGGGAAAAGAAGAACAGGATAAGATGTGGAATGTAAAACCATGCCAAGACGTTTGGTAAGGTAGATCAGGTTGAGACCCTGAGACTTGGTGGGCACACACCTGAGGCTTAGGTGACTCCTAGCTCCCTTCCGGACTCCTGACTTGGAACACATGCCATGCTTCTCACCTAAAAGCAACCTGTTCTATGGTCATGTAGGCCCAAAACAGAGTTCTCTGTGTTAATTCGGTACCTAGAGGCCCAGAGGACTAAACCATTAAGCTTCCCTTCTCATACATTCTTCCCTACAAAAGGTATTTAATCTCAGGACTACCCTGAGAAGAGGGTATGATTTTAAGCATCCATTTTCTGCCATGATACTAAACTGTTTAGAACTATGGTCTCTCTTTTCATCAAGATTCACAGTGGAGAGCCATGAAAAAGGCATTCATCTATAGAGCCACAGCAGCTTAATTCTTATGTAGAAGGTCTCTCTAAGCTCCCAGCCACAACTGTCACTAAGCCTGTCTCTGCTAAGCTAAGGACAATCACCTGCTGAGACAAGCTGGAACTTCTCTTCCCCCCAAACCACCCCCTATACCCCAGACTAGAAGTTATCCCCAGCCCCAGGCCCCCTGACTCCATTCTCTGCTCTTCCACGACTTCCAGTGATGTCTAGTCTGTATGTCTAAGATTCTGTGGGGAGATCTGATGGGACATCTTGATGACCAGGGGAGGAGGTGTGGGATTTGGAATAATCAACAGTCAGAAGAAAAAGAAAGAAAAGGAAGGAGGGAAGGAAGGAAGGAAGGAAGGAAGGAAAGAAGGAAGGAAGGAAGGAAGGAAGAAAAAGAAGGAAAGAAAGGGAAGGAAAGAAGGCAGGAAGAAAGAAAGAAAGAATCTGAGAGCCCCATACCCCAAGTTTTACTGCAGGTCTGGATACTCTTGAAGGAGCTCAGAATTTCCTACATCTCAGGTTGTGCTTTGCTACCCTGGAGAGGTGTCTCAATGCTTCCCCTCCAACCCTACCTCCATTCCTGTGGTGTCATGGGATAAGTTCTGTCAAACCCCCCAAGTTCCTCCTACCCAGGAGGCCATGCCCAGTGATGGACTGGACACAGACTGGACAATGAGAGAAGCCCAGAGGGCCAGTAGAATGAATGCAAATATGCACCTTCTCTGGGTGAGATGTGAGGGAACTCTCTAGAAAGTCCTAGAGACCTGAGAAGTAAGAGACTCTTAGCATTCAATGGGTGTGGCCTTAGCCACAATACCCAACAGTGGAGAGAGGGAACTCGAAGAGTTCACCTCCAGTAGATAGACAGGGCACCAAGTTGAGGGAAGGAGTTACCAAACCACAGTCAAAATTGTGACCATTGTTCCCACTTAAACGAAATGCAGTAACAAAAATGGGGTAAAGACTGAAGGAAAGGCTATCTAATGACCAGCCCAACTTTGGAACCATTTCATGGGGGTTTGGGGAGGGACACACCAATGGATGACACCATTATTGATGCTATGATGTGTTTACATACAGGAGCCTAACATGTCTGTCTTCTTGAGAGGCTATACTAGCAGCTGACTGAGAGAAATACACACACATTCATCCAACCATTGAACCTAAGGTGAGGATCTCTATGGAGGAATTAGGAGGAGGACTGAAAGAGCTGAATGGGAGGGTGATCCAATGGGAAGACCAGCAGTCTCAACTAACCAGGACCCCTGAGAGATCCCAGAGACTGAGATGCCAACCAGACAGCATACACAGGCTGGTACAAAGTCCCCCTGACACATATATAGCAGAGGACTACCTGGTCTGGCCTCAGTGGGAGAAGTTGCACCTAATCCTTTATTTTTTGTCAGAGAAATAGAAACATTAACCAAGACAGTATGCTTTCCAATATTTTTCACAGTCAGTTGTCATATTTTTTGGCCTTTGGTAAGGCAGAAGAGTGTGATAAAGATCTGACTTACTCATTTGTTTTGCTACTTTAAAAATATCACCTTACAAAAATAACATAGGTGTTTTTTTCTCATAGTTTGAGAGTCTGTTCTATCACTGCAGGAAGCAATCTCTTTGGAGATGGAAGCAGCTGGTCACATTACATTCACACAGCAAGAAGCAGAGAATGTTAGTTTCTGCTATTCACATCTTTTCCTCTGTTTCATTCCTTTTGAGATCATGACCAATACATTAATGCTATCTGCTTCGTAGGATCTCCCTTCCCAAACTAACCTATTCTAGAGAATCTATAACATTAGTGCTCCCAGGTTGCTTTTCCCAATGGTTCTAAATCATTTCATGTTGACCTGATTAACTGTTGAAGAAAACCCCATTTGTCTTTATGCCAGGAGTCTGCAGGTTGGATAGCTTTAAAATTCTAACAAGCCCTTCCAAGATATACTGGTAAAGACCTAATATTCTCCTTCTTCTGAACAAAATTTTTCAATAAAATTGATGGAGTCCCAAGCAGTTTGGAAATGCCAGGATGCCATCAAAGATAACAAAGATAAGCAAACTACGTACAATGAGCTATGGAGTAAAAAGAATGAAGATAATCAAATGCTTTGTGGCCCCTTAAGTCTCAAATAAACTCTAGGTGAAGGACATTGAACTACTGAATAGATTTTATTGACACTGCTGGAAATTTTGTTTTACTTTTTTCAGATTCTGACTCTATACTGGTTCTTCCATCTTGAAAAAGATTTTTCAGGAATTTCAGATGTTCCAGGATTTTCCAGGAACACACAGTTAAGAAAGTTTAGATTTTTAGAGACATTATGTATTTTAAATTATAAATTTTCCTCCTTTTATGAAAAGTAGATTTTCTCCTACAATATATCTTGATTACAGGTTCCCCTTCCACTGCTCCTGCCAGTTCTTTCCCATCTCCCCATTTCCCCCACCACAAGTCATTCCTCCCCCTTTCTTCTCCTCTGAGAGATAGAATGCCCCTACACTCTGGTACATCAACCTCTGCAGGCTAGATATGTCCTCTCCCACAGTCAAAGGCTGACGAGATGGTAGGGGAAAGGGGATATTTATCATAAGTATCTGGTTAGCTGACCCAGGTGAAGAGGCTGGGAGAAATCACATTGAATGGACTGATTCATATCAGCATTCAGCAACTTCATGGGTCTCCACCTGGGGCTGACATGGTATAGATTGCCTCTGGAACAATTTGTTGTCTGCAGCTGATTTCTGGATGGTGTCTAACACCCGAGTTAAAATTTGCCAGGTCAATTACAGACCAGGAAGAAAAGTCAAAGTTAAGGAACTTTAAGGTAAATCCTACATTTAAAGTTTCTTTCTCAGGAATAAACAGTATGCAGGATAGCTTAGACTGATGATTAACATGACAGAAGTATTCATCTAGAATATATAGGAATATATATATATATATATATATATATATATATAGAGAGAGAGAGAGAGAGAGAGAGAGAGAGAATTTAACTCTAATATCTCCAAGTCCTTCATAAAAACTTAGAAAAAAACTATTGTAAAATTCACATGTATCACAAAAGATGGCAGACAGTCCAAATAACCCAGAGCAAAATGAACAATGCTGAAGAGATTACCATTACAGATCTTAAGATATATTAGAGTGCCATAGTAATCAAACATTATGACATTGGCATGAAAACATACATTTTGATACTGATGCCAAAAACACATAATGAAAAAACTAAAACCTATTTAGTGGTGCTAAAAAAAAAATTGAATATCTCTATGCAGAAGAATGAAATTAAATCAGTATCTGTGGACTTTCATGAAAAAGAACTTCAAACCAATCGAATACGGAGACCTAACCTTAAACTGCTAGCACAAAGCCTCGATGTAGGAAAGGACTTTCTGAATAGAACTCCATTTGCTCAAAACTTAAAGCCAACAACTGACACATGGTATTTCATAAAATTAAAAAATTTCATAGTTAAGGAAATAATCTACTGAATAAAAGGGAGGACCACAGAATGGCAGAGAATCTTTGCCAGGTATACATTTCACAGAGTACTGATATTCAGAATATACAAACAAATTAATAAAAAAGTGATACAGATAAATGAGCCAATTTAAACAGGGCCTGGGAACTGTACTGAGGTTTTTTTCAAAACAATAAAAAAGATAGATAAGAAATATCCCCCAAAATGATCATCATCTCCAGCTACTAGGGAAGTGTAAATGATTTGTTTTGATAATTCAATTTATGCAAAGCAGATTAGCAAAGCAATGAATAGCAAATGTTAAGAGAAGCTCACACATCTCCCCAAGAAATCTGGAGAAGGGAAAGCTGCTACCAGGTGGTTAGTAGAGGAGGGCAAAAAGGATAATGAAACTTACCTAACTGTGTCCTAGTCCAGTAATATGGATTGATCACTATCAAGGAGAAGTCATTATTCACACAATTACATTCTATGTTGGGCGTAGTTTTCATTATGATCACCTTGCCATGATGACTAGAGTGCCATACACGGGGCTGTCACTGACATAAATCATCTCTCTGCTTGTAGAAACACAGCTGTTCTTCTGATAATTTGATTGGTGTTTGAAGGGATGAAAACTTAGATGTATTTTGAAGGAATTGTATTTCTTAATATCACTACAGTCTGAGAAATGAAGAAGTGGTTGGACACAATTTCCTAGGAATGGAGGGACTCATGACAATATGTTGATTCTGTGATTCATCATGAATAAAAGAAGAGTCCAGAAAGACAAGTTTCAGGTTCAGACAGAAAGGTTGATTATTTTCATATACATGAAGTTGATCATTTGGAAATCAATTCACCAGAACCATTGTTCTCACTAGAAAGGAGATACAGACACTTCAGATTGGGTCATAGACCCAATAATCATTAAAACATATATATTTGTAGAAGGAGGAACATTTTGTGACTCATGGAGACCCAGAAAAGCAAAACAATTGGTACTCTCCAGTTCTATAGAGCATGATGTCTCCTATTTTGAATTGAGCAGGACTCACGTGGGCCTTTTATGCCCTATTCCTTTTGTTACTATGGAATCATCTGGTTTATCCTGTTTCTATCATCATAAATGGCTTTCTCATGAGTAGTTTATTGGTTCACACTTCTGGCCAAATCCACTAAGAGGATTTCATGCCTTGGAACTTGATGGTCTTGGATGAAATCATACTGCCTAAGGCTAGAGAAGATCCTAAAAAAAATAATAATTTTCATCCATTTTGTTTGTTATTCTTAATTCCGGACCTCAGACTCAAAGCCTGTGGTAGTAGTGTAGAATTCCACAGAGTAGTAGTCTTGTCACAGGACATCAATATTATTTATGGGATAACCAGTCAGCAATAAAATATTAAAAAAAAACAACATGCACAGGCATGAGCCATGCACATTTGTGCTGGATATTGTAGAATTCACCTATCCTACTCACAGATTGGAAGATGAATGGCTTTAACAGCAATGACATGGTTGAGCTTTTTCCATTTATTCGATATCTAAGTTTGGTACTCATATGGGTAGGAGAAGTAAGGATTCAAATATCATTCTTCTTTCTTTTCCCCATTAAGACATTTGCTGTCTGGCACTACTAGATCTCTTCTGCAGTGTTTTCTCCTTAGTGATTCACTTTGTATTTTTAAGGGGTAAAAAAAAAATGGGTTTTTATCCAATTTGCTTTCCATAGTAGACACTAGGAATTTCCCAATTTTCTCTGCCCATAAAGGCTCAGGATTTGGGTGTTTTCAATATTAGCTCTTCGGGAAGAGGGATATATAACAAAAGGTTGATAGTGTATTTGAGAGAATTATAGAAGTCTTCCTGTGCTCCTGTGAGAAGGGATAATACCACTGAAGATATTGACCATTAGTTTCTTTGCATGAGGCTGGAGGGACAAATGATGTCTGTCTGCTGCTGGGGAGCTATATTATAATTAGACATTGTGGCCAACTGTCTGCTTGGGAAAAGCGATTAGACAGAGAAATCCATCTGCCTCAGATTATTTTATCTGACTTCTAATATTTGTATTTTCGGATAAATTACCAAGTTTACCTATTTGATCTATGAATATACAATGTGTATTTGTTTGTTTTCAAGAATGTGTTTCTGTGTACACTTAATTGTTATGAGTCCTCTGAGGAATGGTTCTAGTCATTCTCAAAGAGGCAAGCTTAAGTACCTTATGTCCTAATGTAGATAGGCAATCATGCATGTTAATGTTTAGAGGAAGCCCTATATATTTTACTTGTCAGACATACCAATAGCTGTAAGTAATTACACCATAAATATCTGAAAATGGGGAGAGAAGCTTGCTTTCAAGTCTAAACTTAACAAGGGAGCATGGAAATACATATTCAGGAATAAGGTTGAAGACCGTGGGAGGAAAAATCACCTAAAGTACTGAGGATGGATTATTGTCAGTGTGGCATTACTGTCTGCTGAAATGTGGTTGTGGAATACACAAACAATTCAGCAGAGAAAGAGGGAAAATGTCTAGGTATAAAATGGTGACAAAGAGATTGTTCTGGTTTACAGAAGATGCCGTCCTTGCTCTTCCTCTTCTCCTTGGCTTCCAATCTCAACAGGTCAGGTGCCTCTGTGCATCAAACTGAATGCCTCTTCAGGTTGTACCACAATGGTCCCAATGCCTGCAAAGATCACCCAAGCCAGTAACATGAGCTCTTTGTTACTGGCTTGTCGAATATCTATGAGAAACTAGTTCTAGGTTATTGTAATTAACATCTTACAGCATTAGAAATAAAATTAATATAAACTTACAATTGTAAAAGCTATAAAATTAACATATTTGATTCAAAGAACACATTTTCTTTTTCTTTTTCTTTTTTTTTTTTTTCTGCCCCATGTGGTTTATTTACACTTTAAATACAAACTGCTGTAACCGGGCGGTGGTGGTACACACCTTTAATCCCAGCACTTGGGAGACAGAGGCAGGCGGATTTCTGAGTTCAAGGCCAGCCCGGTCTACAGAGTGAGTTCCGGGACAGCTAGGGCTACACAGAGAACCCCTGTCTCAGAAAAACAAAAAACAAACAAACAAACAAAAAAAAACCACTGCTGTATTTTTCAGTATTATATCATATTTAAGTTATCCTAGAAGCAGCTGAGTGCAAGTCCTGTTAAACTTCCTTTTCTGCTTCTGTTCTGGCTGAGAGCTGAGAAGAAACCTGAGCTTTAAGTGACTGGGATGCTCTTTCCGTAGCTTTATGTGAACACTTCAAGGGTTCATGAAAAATCTGAACCGATCTGCTGATCTGCTGCTCGAATGTTGCCATACACCTTTGATGGGTGATTTCCTAGGATGAGGCTGCAAATGACTGTTCTTGCCATCTTGATGTTTTGGAAAGAGCCGAGAACTTTCACATCGGCCAAAACAATCCGTGTCTGTTGTTACATTCTCTATGATAAATTTGGTTTTTCCTCCCTTGCCAGCAATTCTTCCTATTGCCCTTGACAGGTGGTCTCCTTTTAGGGGCTTAACATGAGTTATTTCAAAAGACTCTAGGAAGAGGTCATCTAGCCGGATAAGGGCAAGTGCATCCCCCACCTGAAAGCCAAACACAAAGGCTTTCACAAAGTCGGCAGCTTTTGTTAGGGCACTGACATCCTTGGTGTCTTTACAAGTCCTGATTTCTACATTCCGTGATTTCCGGTTAAAGCGTATCTGAAGTCCCAAATGTTCTACAATTGGAGTAAATATCCAGATTTCTTTCAACGGCATGTATCTGTTAGCTGGGACGGGAATTTTTCTTGTTTCTTCTTTCCCAGTCAGGAGCTGATCGCCCAAGAGCGGGGGGGTGGGGGGGGTGGGGGGGGGGGGGGGGGGGGGGGGGGGGTGGGGGAGTGGAGACCATCTTCTTCGCTGGCCCCGCCTCCTCCGTGTCCATTCTTCCGGGTTCTCCATCCTGTCCTGGTGTTGATGATTGCTCAGCCTGTCGCTTCTTCACCCAGCAGCCCCCTCGGCGTGTGACCGGAGTAAAGTCATCCTCTGTCCCGGTGTTTTGCGTCTCCATCTCGGCCATGTTCAACCCCGGTAAGTATAACTAGTTAAACATGTGCGAGGTTGTCAAAGAACACATTTTCAAATGATACTTTTCTTAGAGAGTAGGGCACATTGCAGTATATAATCAACATGGTTCTTCAGTTAAATTTCCTCATGTTCCAATTATAGCTATATATGTATGTTTATCTGAATTACTAGATATACAAAAATATCATGTATTGTGGAGCTAGTACTGTTCTCTATTACTAATTTTAGTATAATCTAATTTTCTAATTGGATTTTACTGTCTTGTTAAAATTAGGAAGATGGTAAATGAAAATTTGATAGGTCGAGAGTATATAATTATGCCTATGACTTTTAAAATATAATTAATCTATTGGAGCAAATTTATGCACACTTTAGAATCTTTTATGCATAATGGTTAATTTCCCTGCAAAGCAGTAATGACAGATGGGCTCTCTCAGTATGTAAGGTATGTAAGGGAGTGATTATCCTTCATATTTACTTAAAAATATGGCTGATTTAATATGTACTAGATGACATGTTTGTCAGTTATGTCTATTTATATATTATTAATTGAAATAATTCATATATTAGAATAGGAAAAGTCAAATTGTAAGTTTTTTTTTTCTGTTTTACCATGCTACTCACCATTTTTTTTTTGTATTTTTAAACTGTAGGACATTAATAACTGCTTACTTGTTAGTTGACAACATTTTGCAGTGTAATGCTTATTTTAAATATTTGTAATATTTCATCATTCTAAAGTTGTTAATTATAAAGTTTTTGTTGTACAAAGTCCACTATTCTTTTATTTTTGTACTTCTTTGGTGATAAAGCCTCAATCTAAAAGAACAGAGGGGGGAAGCATGTTAATTGTACTATAGCATATTTCTTCTGAAATAGTTCAGATTCACAGGTATTCAGGATTTCCTGGAAATAAGTAGATTAAGTGAATATCAAGTTATGCATTCAGTTACCTTTATCAATTTTAGATGGAATATTGCATATTAATTGATTCTCTTTTGCCATAGAATAAAAATGATATAATGCAGGAAACACTTAGGAAAACATACAGGATATTGTTCCATTCTCTATCCTTTCCTGCTGAAAAAGCTATAAATTCCACAACCCTTGTGACCCTTCTTACAATGTTGTTAATAATTAGTTATCGCAATTACACACACAACACACATACACACACACACAGATACACACATACACACACACACACACATACACACATATATACATGCAGTAGTCTTTTAGAGCTATCTTTGTAGATTTTATTAAGTGTCAGAAAAAAGTATTGCTTAATGTTGGTAGGATATTGAAGGCTGTTGTGAAGATAGTGGACAAACAGTACTTTTTGTGAAAATTTCATCTATCTATAGGTTTGCAAATTATGACATGCAGAGGTAAAACTGACTTATTTTGCATGACTTCAGAATTTCTCTACGAATTTTCTCCATATTCCCTGTGTGTTGCTAAAAGTAATGTATGCAAATCACTCACCCTCTCTGTTCTGAGTTAAACCTGTTCTTTTGAATCTAATACTGTTTTCTTAATGAAGTTGAGTACTCCAGTGTTTGATGTGTACATAATTAGGATTTTAATGCCCTATTATTGAATTGTTTGTTCAATAAGTATACAGTACTTTTCACTTTCTTTAGAGAATTATGCCTGATTAGTTTATAATTACATTTGTTCAGAATCCTTCTTTCACATCTGTACTGGCTAGTTTTGTGTGTCAACTTGACACTGGCTGGAGTTATCACAGAGAAGTGAGGTTCAGTTGGGGAAGTGCCTCCATGAGATTCAGTGTGGTTCAAAAAAGGTGGAGGGGCCTGGGCTGTGGTTTTCTCTCTCTCCCTGGGTGGCAGGGGGCCTGGTGCTGAGGCCTGAGCCTCTCTCTCTTCTCCCGGCGCTGGCCTGTTTGCTGCACGGCGCCTTAATTAAAAGGGAGGCAATGTATGAATGAGTTATTTTATTGTAGGAAAGGGAAATATGCTGTTTGAGTAGAGAGAAGGAAAGGAGAGGAAGGAGAGAGAGAGAAAAGAGAAGAGGGAGAAAGAGCAAAGAGGAGAGAGAGAGCAAGAGGGTAAGAGTAAGAGCGAGAGGGGTAAGAGTAAGAGCGTACAAGAGAACAAGAGAGTGAGAGAACAAGAGAGAAGAGAGAGAACAAGAGAAGAAGAGAGTGAGAGAGAACAAGAGAGGAAGAGAGTGAGGGAGAACAAGAGAACAAAGGGAAAGAAGAGAACAAGAGAGTGAGGAGGGGGCAAAACACCCCTTTTATTGTATGGGGGTGGCATGCCTGGCTTGTGGTCAGATGACTGTGTGTAAGGTTCAGCTAGAATGCTGGGAGTTTGAGGCAGTGTCTGCCTGATAGAGCACACATCTCCTGCAGGGGCAGCTGTGAGGGGTCTGGGCTGATATCTGAGCCATGATCTCAGGAGCAATTCACCGAACACCTACCATCCCTCCTGAGCAGAAGCTTAGTGGGTCTCCAGGGTTCAAGGTGGCTCTACTGGACTCTGGCTGTCAGAACTGCGCACTGCCCAACAATTCAGCTGTGGGGCATTTTCTCAATTAGTGATCACAGGGGTAGTGCCATCCCTGGGCTGGAAGTCTTGGGTTCTATAAGAGAGCAGGCTGAGCAAGCCAGGGGAAGCAAGCCAGTAAGGAACATCACTCCATAGCCTCTGCATCAGCTCCTGCTTCTTGACCTGCTTAAGTTCCAGTCCTGACCTCCTTGATGATAAACAGCAATATGGAAGTAAGCTGAATAAACCCTTTTTTCCCCAACTTGCTTCATGGTCATGATGTTTGTGCAGGAATAAAAACCCTGGACAAGACAACATCTTATTCTAAACCATCTGAGTTGTGTTTCTTTGAGACAACAAAATTCTGGCTATTATTTTCTGATTTGACCCCTTTATCTTTTCTCTTCATTAATATTATTAGGCCAGAAATATTAAGAGTTATTATTGAATGGTATGTATTGCTTCATATCGTTTTTTCTTCTTTTTTCAGGCTTTCTATTAAATGTTTATTATTCAGTGTTCTGGAATTATTTATTGCTCCTTCTGCCATCTTAGACATTTCTAGCCCTTTCTTCAGACCTAATTTTTTCTTCCTGAATTCATTTCAGAACTGGTATAGTGGTCATAATTTCAAACATTTTTTTCTTTAATTGTTTTTTATTAGATGTTTTCTTTATTTACAATATCTTCTTTCCCAGGATCCCCTCCAAAATAAAAAAATAAAATAAAATAAAACAAAAACTAGAACAATCCCCTGTTCCCTCTCCCCTCCCCCTACTGTTTACTGGCCCTGGCATTCCCCTACACTGGGGCATAAAACCTTCAGAGGGCCAAGGTCCTCTTCTCCCATTGATGAGTGAAGTGGCCATCCTCTGCTATATGCATGGTTCTGGAGTCATGAGTCCCCCCATTTGTACTCTTTGGTTCGAGTTTTAGTCCCTGGGAGCTCTGAGGGTACTAGTTAGTTCATATTGTTGTTCATCCTAAGGGGCTGCAAATGCTTTTATAATGCAAATTTATCTGTCACTTTTATTAGGACTGATAGTTTTGCTGTATATAGTAGTCTGGGAGAACATTGGTGCTGTTTTCTGACTTTTAAAATGTCAGCCCAATCCCTTCTAACTTTCCGGTCTCTACTAAAAGAATCTGCTGCAATTCTGATAGACCTCCCTTTGAATGTGACTTGATCTTTCTCATTTGCAGCTTTTCATGCCCTTCCTTGGTTCTGTATATTAACTGTCACTATTATTTTATGATATTGGTAAGGTTCTTTTATCTTCCTATGTACTTAGAAAAGAATGAAAGAACACAAATTCATGCAAGCTACCTTACATGAAACTTAAAAAAAAAAAACGACAGAAGTAATAAATCAAAAAGAAAATTGTAAAATTCCAGAATTGACTGAAAAATTAAACCACAACAAACCAAAATGTATGGGAAAAATGAAGACAGTGATAAGCAGAAAGTTTGTGGCACTGTCAAACCACATCAAGATGTTTGAAACTTCACAAATTAATAACTGTATAAGACAACTGAAAGCCTTAAAAAGAATGATGACACCCATAATGGTAACTAGGAAGATACCATCAAAATCTGGGCAGAAATTATTGGTTTGAAATGGGAGATCACTACAAAGATTGAGTGAAACTAATATTAAGAATATTGATAAACAGCCAAATTAACAAATGAAAAAAATCTCATTAGTTAAAATTAATAAAACTAAAAGTAAAAGGGGATACATTTCAACAGAGACTGTGGAAATTCAAGGAATCATAAAGAAATGTTTAAAAACACATATTCCTCAAAGTTGGAAAAGTTCAAAAAAGAAATAGACAAATTTCTAGTTGTACATATTATCTGCCAATATTAAAACAAGATGAAGTTACTAAGTTAAATAGACATATCACATCCAGTGAAATTAAAACATTAAATAAAAATCTACCAAATAAAGAAAACCTCAAATTCAGATAGTCAGTGCAAAATTTTACAAGGCTTTCAAGAAAAAACTAACACTAATATGCACTAATATATATAAACTATTACATAAATTTAAAAATGAAAGTATATTTACTTTAGAAAGCCAGTATTATCATGATTTCAAAAACATGAAGACCCTACCAAAAATGATCAGTTAGTTTCTAATGAACATAGACAAATAAAATGTCAAAACTGAGTTCAAGAACACACAAAAATGATTATATGCCATAATTATGTTGGCTTAATCCAAGCAATGTGGTGTGGAGAGCCGCTTGAGCCGTACCCTAAGATGGCGCCGGCTTCCGCTCCTTGCCAGAGTGCTGGAGCGACAAACAACTCCTTATTTGGTGGTGCCTGTTGGCCTGGTTTGCTTCCGTGTATAACAGCCTATCTGCACCCTCCACGTGGCTTAGCATGATTGGCTCAGCATAGGGCATTTAAGGGGCTGGGGTGCTTCCCTCAGGGTCAGAAGATCATTCAAGGTTCCTGAATAAACTGCTTAAGAAGAGTCCAAGAGTGTTGTGTCATCCTTGCTGGTCGAGGTTACGTGCGACATAGTGGTGGCCCGTACGGAGGCCCCTGAGAAGACTCAGAACTTCTGCAGTCAGGGCAGCGCACTGGTAATTTCCCCAGGTAAGAGGGGACAATAAAGTCCGTGGGAAAGGGTGGCTAATTTTGCTCTTCTCTGTTGGTAAAGAGAGAGCGGGAAGGTCCGAGAAAAGCAGCGAGTGGTGAAAGGCAAGTTCATAGTTTGGCGAACCGAAAGTGAAAGTCCGAGAGAATTTTTAGCATGAGCACCTGTCATTCGCACCCAATTTTTCTGGCTCTTTAGGAGCTGCTTTTATCTAAAAACCTAAAGATCAAGAAGTCCACCTTAGAAAGATTTCTGGAGGAATGTGATAATGCTGCCCCGTGGTTTGCAGTGTCTGGCAGCCTCACAGTTCTTTGCTGGGACAAGCTCAGTCGAGATTTGGACTTTGCTTGGGAGCAAGGGAACACTGAAGTGAGTGAGACCAGTCTGGAAATTAGTGAGGAGCTGTTTGGAAGATTAGAAATGCGGTAAAGCGATTGAGGATGGTCAAACAGCTTTAGAGATGCTACAAGAGGAAAGGTCCAAAAAGGCAGAGAATGAAAAAGGAAAAGAAAAGGGGGATCTGCTCTATCCGAGCCTCAAGGGCTTGGGCAGTTCCGACCTGTCCAGCTCTGATGAGGACCTGTATGCCTGGGTGGAAGGATTAGCAAAGACTGTAATTCGTAAAAAGGAGAAAAAGAAAGAGAAGGGGAAAGAGCGGGTAATGGCAGGCGCAGGGGTGGGTGATTCAGTAAGTGCTGCACCTAGCCCTTCAGCGCCACCGCCATATTTAGAGGTGGAGCAGACAGTCCACCCAGCATTGCTGCCATGTTCCAGATGTTCCTTCTGTCCAGGGGTGTAGACGCAGGTTAGAATTGAGCTTTAACTAGCTTATCCAGTTTTTCAGGATGCGCAGGGCAACAGATTTGAGGAGCCTCTAGATTTCAAGGTCATAAACTCCTTAGCAGAATCAGTCAGAACCTATGGTATTACTGCCTCATTCACTTTAGCTCAAGTGGAGGTATTGAGTAGACATTGCATGACCCTTAGTGATTGGAGTGGATTGGCTCGCACATGCTTGAGCCCAGGACAATATCTGAATTGGAGAGCATTTTTGCTCGAGTTTGCTATGGAGCAGGCAGCAACCAATCAGAGGAATGGCAACGCCGCTTGGGATAGAGATATGCTGCTAGGTCAGGGAAGATTTGCCAATCAACAGACTGGATACCCAATGCAGGTCTTTGAACAGGTGAACAAGATTGCCATACAGGCGTGGAAGTCGCTGCCCAACAAAAGGGAGGTCAGCGAGAACTTGACAAAAATATTACAAGGACCCATGGAGCCATTTTCAGATTTTGTGGCTAGACTAGTGGAAGCTGCAGGTAGAGTCTTTGGCGACCCTGATGCTGCTATGCCACTTATAAAGCAGCTGGTGTATGAACAATGCACCAAGGAATGTAGAGCAGCTATCACTCCCTATAAACATAGAGGCTTAGAAGCCTGGATGAAGGTCTGTCGAGAGCTTGGAGGGCCTCTGACTAATGCAGGGTTAGCAGCTGCAGTGGTTCAGCTGATGCAAAGAAAAGGGGGTACATCTGAAGTGTGTTACAAGTGTGGAAAGTCAGGTCACCTTAAGAGACAGTGCCCAGAAAGAGGAAGTGGAGGCCATAATGGAGGAGAAACGGGAAGTAGCCAACGCCCCAGGCAGCCAGGACTTTGCCCAAGATGTAAGAAAGGAAACCACTGGGCGAACGAATGTTGTTCTGTGAAAGACATAAATGGCCAGCCTTTAGCTCAAGGCTATGGTGGTGTGAGGCCAAAAAACGGGCTGCGGGGCTCCTGTTCTCAGGGCCTGCAAATATATGGGGCAGTGGAGGATCAGACCTCCAGGACTCAGGAAACATGGCCGTCCCTGTGTCATCCGAGGGACCGCGGAGAGCCACTTCAGGTTCAGTAGGACTGGACCTCTGCTCCACTACCAGGCTTGTATTGACATCCCAAATGGGAGTCCAATTAATAGAAACAGATTTTAAGGGACCCCTTGAACCTGGTACGGTGGGCTTACTTTTGGGCAGATCTTACTCTGCTTTGAGAGGATTAATCATACATCCTGTTGTCATTGATCCTGATTATACAGGAGTGTTTAAGATCATGATGGCTTCCCCACATGGGATAACCACTATTTCTCCTGGAGACAGGATAGCTCAGCTAATTATATTACCAAGTCTACATGATTGTTTCGCTACCAGAGAGAAGGAGAGAGGAAAGCAGGGTTTTGGATCTAGTGGCACAGATCTAACTTTTTTATCTTTGAATCTTGATCAGCGCCCTGTCTTAAAGTTGCAAGTGGATGGAAAGAAAATTTTAGGCCTTTTGGACACTGGGGCATGCCCCGGCCCTCAGGGCGAGTAATTAACCAGGGTCCAAAGGGGACCGAGCCTGAAAGAGAAACGGGCGAGAGAGAGGAACGAGGCCAAGCAAAAACGGTTATCAAGGCCTAACTTTACTTCAGAAGGGCAGGGCAATTATACTTGCAGAGCAAGGAAGCGTTAAGAGGAAGTGGGGCAGGGGTGTACACCTGGCTTCACACCTGGCCAGAGCGGGAGCGTTGACAAAACATTTTATGGTTTTTCCGAGAACACTCCATGGTTCCTTCGAGAATAGACTGTTACTCAGTTAAGGTCAAATTCTCAGGGACAACAGGGACACTCTGTCCCTGACATCTCCCCCCTCACTGTAACTTAAGGAGGGAAGTCAGTATGGAACAGTAACATCTTAGCCTGCTCGGACGGTATCCTGGAGTGGACCAAGAAGGATTTTAGGACGCTCCAAATGTTAACTGTCCCTAGGGCTCCAATCAAGCCACTCCTTGCCGGGGGAGAAGGCGATCGAGGGGCCAGGAAGGGGGACAGTCCTACCTTCCTGTCCGTGCAATGGGAACCTGAGCCCTGGACAAGGGAACGTAGGCCTCACTTCTCCATCCATGCAATGGGAACCTGTGCCCTGGATAGAGACCGGTGAGGTTTTTGGGAGGCATCAGAAAAGGGACCAACACCGGCCAAGATCATCCTTGTTCAATGGGATCCTGTGCCCAGTCAGGGGACCGGCCTTTGGTGTCGATCAAGATTAAATTTTTGATCCACTCAAGGGAATTCCATATTAAGGGCGGCACTCCAAGGTGTCTTTAGGGAAAGAGTAGGGCAATATCAATTTTTAATTATTTCCGCCCCGGAAGGCTCAAAGCCAGGGAGCACTGAATGAGGGGCATGTGGGGGGAGGAAGGAGTCTAGAAAAATTCAGCCTATTGCTGGGTTCCATCTCTCCAGCTTCGGCGTCTTCTTGGGCTGCCGTGCTTTCGATCTCCATAGAAGAAAGCTGATGATAGTGAACCGCAACAGGCCCGCTCACGGCAGAATCTATCTGTTTTTTGATAAAAGAGGTTAATCTAGAAAATACCCAAGGGCCAAAGGATAAGAGTAAAAGAAGCCCAACAAGGGGTCCCAGGATTGAGGGTAATAAGGTAGAAAGCCAGGGAGATGTAGAGAACCAGCCTTTATACCAGCTCTCATCTTTCTCTCTTTGTCTCTGCCTCTCCTCCAGATTTTTTTTTAATTTTATCCATACTTTTTTGAACTAATCCTGTTGAATCTTTGAAAAAACAGCATTCTTCTTTAAGTGCTGCACAAAGTCCCCCCTCCTTGAGAAAAAGGAGGTCTAGTCCTCTTCTATTTTGAAGGGTTACTTCAGCCAAGGAGGCGACAGAGTCCTTTAAATAGTGTAGCCCTAGCTGAAGTTCCTGAATATCTTTATCAATAGCTTTAGATAGGTCACTGTATTGTTGGTTGGAAGTGACCAGTGAGGCGATGCCTGTCCCTGCCCCCACTGTCCCCACTCCCAGCACTATAGCCAGGGTAAGAGCAGAAACAGGCTCACGACGGGTTCTGGGGGAATCTATCGAGGATGGAAGGAGATCAGAGGGTGGGCGCAAGATAAGCATAGGGAGAAGGTGTATTAGAACACAATAATCCCGATTTTCTAAAAAATTTTCTGAAAAAATATGGGTGGTCAAACCCGTGCAACAAATAAACCAAGTATCAGCAGGGGCGGCATAATATATAAAAGAACT
>JADRCD010216624.1:0-19798 GCA_019843815.1 Montemys delectorum
GAGTTAGAGGAAGGATCTATGGAGCTGAAGGGTTTGCAGCCCCTTAGGACGAACAACAATATGAAGTAACTAGTACCCTCAGAGCTCCCAGGGACCCAACCACCAATCAAGGACTATAGATGATGGGACTGAATGTTCTGGCAGCATGCGTATAGTAGAAGATTGCAAATTCGATCATCAATAGAAAGAAAGGACCTCGGCCTTGTGAATGTTTTGTGCCCCAGTATAGGGGAATGCCAGGGCCAATAAGTGGGAGAGGGTGGGGTGGCAGGCATGGGGAGGGGGGAGGCAACAGGGGTTTGTTCTTGTTGTTTTTGTTTGTTTGTTTTTTGGAGAGGAACCTGGGAAAGGAGAAATTTACATGTAAATAAAGCAAATATCCAATAAAAAAGGGAAAAAAGAAAATAAAAAAATATAAATGGAACATGTAAAATTTAAGCTAAACTGTTTGGAAGAAATAAACATGGTAATATAAAAAAAACAAAAAACAAAAGAAAAGAATGGATAAATTGTGGGCCCATAGGAGCAACTTTAAGTGACTTTGTAAAATCCTGTGAATTTGTATTAGTTTCAAATGAAAACTAACGTATTATGTTAGATATAGAATTAATTTTCAGTATCACTACAGATAGAAGTCCCCATGTATCTATCTATCTATCTATCTATCTATCTATCTATCTATCTATCTATCTATCTATCTATGTATCTACTAACCTAACATAACAGGTTATCAAGAATTCATTCGGGAAAACTTTTTAGAGAAAGTTGTTGCTCACTTGTTCTGGAAGGGAAGGAGTCTAAACACTGGTTTTGGTACTATACAATATCTCTGTGGGGGCTTCTGGGCCAGGTTCACCTCCTGCGTCTGTTTTGGCATTTGATCTTGCATAGGATCATATTCTTCAGATATAAACATTCCCTCCAGAGGGTAGGGGAGGCTTGCCTTGGCAGAAAGAGTAAAGAATGACTTGTGGAGGACACTGACCCTGTGAACCGTGGAGGGACACCTGTAACTGCTTGTAATGTGGGCATTACAAGGCTGCAATTTCACAAATGTCGACTCAGATTTCTACTGATGCAGTGTTTTTGGGAGTCATCTCTGCTCCTATAAGTGTCCTATTCTCCATATTCCTGCTAATAATCCCAGTGGAATCTGTTAGTTCACCAACTTGGTATTTTGTGCAATCGTAAATTTAGTCCATAGTAGGCTCCTTGTCTATGATGAGAGATAATATGTGTGCATTTACTATCCCCTGGAAAAGTCTGTCACACACATATATTTATCAGCAAACTTTCTGGTTCCTCAAGGACTGCATTTTTATGATTTCTGACTTCATTTTCAACTTAGTATTATCCTCATATCTATATTGTTGTTCATATTTTTCTTATGTTAACTAGTCATTGGTATAAATAAAGAGCGTGCTAGAGTATATAGTCAGAGGTAATGACTAAGTATTATCCTCATGTGTATATTGCCCACTTTAGCTACTCATTGCTATAAAGCATATACTAGAGGACAGAGTCAAACGCCATTCTTAATGATCTCTTTAAAGAGTTTAGGGAGAAAGTTGGAGAATAGGTGTGAAGAAAAGGCACCTTAAGGCCTTGACTAATAGGCAGGGCCTTGTTCCTTAGCCTTTTGATGTTTGCTGCATCCTTTATGTTCTTGCCATTTTTTTCCAGTTAGGGCTTTTGCAGAGTTTGCTTTACAAATTCATAAATTTATAACACCAAGGAGCACAGAATCTACTATAGAGCCTGCCAGGAACAAATTGAGAGATGCTAACCTCTGTGGTTTAGCAATTCTTGAAAGCAGAAGGAACCATCCCAGGAACTCATCGCAGACATAGTGAATTTTCCATTAGGACTGTGCTGGAACTCACTCTGTAGACCAGGCTGGCCTCGAACTCAGAAATCCACCTGCCTCTGCCTGGGATTAAAGGCATGCGCCACCACTGCCCGGCGTAGTTATCTCTTAACTCAAACCTAACAACTTCATTTAATTTGATGATCTAATATGAGAGAGTCTGTGTAATGCAACATCTATTGGTGCAGGGGTGAGTTCAACGACTGAAAATTCTGAAGAGACAGTGTCATTTACCAATTTTTGTAATTTTGTCTTCTCTAACACAATTGTCATTTCCTCACATTAAATGACCTTCTTTCACTGTAGTTAGCTCTTTCTTTTTATCTATATTAAACATACTATCCAGTGTATTCTCTTGTTCAAATTAAACAAAACGTATCAAAATGCGGCTTTTTCTAATTTGATAGTTTAAAACCTAGAACATAAAGATATCTCTCTCCAATGCTGCACAAGAAAACATTGCTAGCTTTTCTCTCAAGTATTTCCACAACTGTACTTGGCATTTCTGAGCAGAATCCTGCTGTTGTCAAAGCTCCTCAACACATGTTTAGCTCCATTAATACACATAAGCACATGGAGACCTGCATGGATGTTGGTACACATTTCACTTCAAATGGAAGCATGAACAAAACACTATTAAGCAATTGGTTTGATGTGTGTGCATATTTTCAGTAGACAAGTTGCAAAATGTGTGTCTGTGAATTGTGGACCAACTAAGCCTCCGCTATGGCTCTCAATGAGTCCTTATCTTTTTATTAATTAAGAGATAAAAGTAGCCTATATGTTTATAATTGTACAATTATATAGGTTTGAAAACTAAAACTATTCAAGAAAGAAGGCTGTGGAATAGAAGAGACCTGTCTTACATTTCAAATAGTCATTTCAGCATTGAAGCAGTTTGCAGACACGGAGGCCTAAAAATGGATTTTAGATAAAAGAATTGAACCAGTCAACAAAAATGAAAGATGCTTTGTTGTTTCTATTTATATTTTCTGTCTTCTTTCAACTGACAACTTTGAAGTCATTCCCCAAAGCTATGTCTCAGTGCCCTCCTTCCTTTGGAGAAGCCATACACAGTAGAATTTGTATAATTGCCTGGAACGCTATTATTTTAAGATACTAATGATATGGAATTTAATAAATTGCAGTTTTAGTTTACCACTTTTGGTTCTTACTATTTCAATATTTCCTTTAATAGCATTTTAATTTTGTTACGTTTGTTATATTTCCACTAACTTTATTGCTTGCTCTATATCCTATGTTAATTACTTTGTGTCTCTTCTCAACTAATTTTCTCCTTCACTACTCAAGGGAATTTTCTCTCACACGTATTGGAATAAAAACCCAACAATCCTAAAAATATGCACTGTAACTTAAAGAAACAATAATTCAATTTACTAGAAAAATATCAGACGATAATCATTACATATTTACAAAGCAGTGGGCCCAGTAATCAAAACAGTGAAAGCAAGGCTATCAACTTCGAAGAGCTTACAATGAAGCCAAACCAGAAATAAGAAAACACTCAATGATATGATAAATTAAACGTAGAGGAATAAGAAAGTCAAAACAACTGAATATTCAAATGGCCAAGGGGCTGAGGTGTAGGGAAGGGGAGAGAAAGGAAGTCATGTGCAGGTGAGGTATTTACAGATGCTTATTAGACAATCTGTGGAATGCCATGGAAACTGTCATCCAGCAGTTCGAAATCCTTCTTCTGACCCTAAGCATTGGAGTTCCTGAGAAAGTAACTCCTGTATTATATTGTGTGGTACTGTATTGTGTTGTATTACATTGTATTGCACTGTACTGTACTATATTGTATTATATCATATTGTATTGTATCGTATCATATATCGTATCGTATCGTATAATTTTACTTTGGACAGTGTCTTCCTAAGTAGTCCAGAAACCAGGTTGGTGTAGAACTCAAGAAACCTGCTTGTCTCTGCTTCCCTAATGCTGTGATTAAAGGTGTGTCTGCTCCAGAGTGAGATTCTGAAGTGTGGTTAATTACATTGTTATACACTAAGCAAGATGAAAAAGAACGTAGGAGTATAAAAAGGCAAAATTTACAACATGACATCTTGCCTAAAACTCTATCTTGGAATAATTTGCACTTTTAGCATTTTCAATGAGAAAGCATGGTTCTATGTGTTTTATCCATATAAGTTTTTATGCAATTTTTACTAAAGCCATGCTCATACCCTTATGTTATTTACTGAAAGACCAGGGATCATATAGGTTAAATGACATTCTATAAAATATTTGCTTTAGAAGGTGATGCACCCACTTCTACCTAGCCAAGCAATACAGCCAGTGTTTGAGCTGTAAACATTGTCCTCTAATCCACTCTCAACCCCTCATCTCTGGCAAAAGAAACCTGCTCATCTGATGGCCTTTAAGGATCTGACAACTTGTCTCTAAAATCCTGAAAGGCGACAACTTCAGCAATATGTTTTTTTTTTCCTGTGACCATTTCTGACCATTTTAGATACACTGTGCTGTAGGTAATAGAAACTGGTATAATCAGATACTACTACTGAATTTCCCTCAGAACAATGACTGGAAAAAAGTCACCGTGACACAATATTTGCCATTACCAATTTCAACAAAGATGAATCTATTTTGGTCAATGTTATCAGAGTTTAGTAGAGGGAATCCTCCTTCTGCAGAAAAAGCAGAGAGAAAGAGGGAACTAAATCCAGGTATAACTTTCAAAGATGTGTCTCAGTGACCTCCTCCCTCAGGCAAGTGCTTATTCGTAGGCCTTGCCCACCACTCTAGTGACTCCAAAGCTTACAAGTGAGCCTGTTGAGTTTTCTTTCTTTAGATGATAACAATCTGTGACTACTAAGACACTGAACTATAACTCACATATATTATACAATGCCCCATTCTTTGTCAATTTGAGTGCATATTCTGGGATAGATTGAACAAAACTTACACTGTACATGATCAGCAATGAGTAACTATACAAAGAGGAGAAAACAAACAAGGAAACAAACAAGGAAACAAAAAGCATAATCAGCAAGCCAAACTAACTAACAAAATCAGGAGTTCTAGTCCCAGTACATGCATAAGCAAGAATGCATGAAAATATGAGAGGCTACTAAACTGTAGACAGAAATGTCACTAAGAAATAATAGATGTACAAGTAGATAGTAGGGATGTGGCTAACAGAGACCAGCTGCAGTCATAAAGGGAATTGATATTCTGATGAACAGAAAAATATCCAGGCTACTTATTAATAATTTATATAGCTTTTCAAATAATTAAGAATATGAAGATCACAGAATTTCTTAACAAGTATGATAGAAAAAATATTCAAAGGGAAAAATCTATATTGGAGCATGTGGAAGAAGATCGAACATACTGAAGGCAGTTAAATCAGAACACTGGGCTCTTTGGATGGCTCAAAGCTCTGATAGATAATTCAAATGAAACACAGTTTGTGAGTGAGGAGTAAGAGACTAACAATTGCCTTGACTCTGAACTCACAGGGCCTTGAGAAAGGCAGCTATGAAAAGAGACAGGCTGCAGAGATGGTTTCACTTTATATGAAATTTTTCTTATTTTCAGTCCAGATAGGAAGATTTACTGCAATTTCAGTGTTCTGGAGACAAATAGATGCCAGGTTGAAAGTAATGTAACTAATGTGAACTTTTCAATGCTGCACAAACTGAGCAATAACTGATGTAATAAAGTACTTTATTCTTGTTAAAGACTCATCATGAAAATTTACCTTCTGCACCACTATGCATCAGACGTTTAGCTTTCTTACTTGCTCTTACTTTTAGTAATGACCATTTTCAATGTTGCATATCTTTATCTGTCAAGCATAATTATATTCTTGTAGAATTCCTAAAGAGGTAAATAGTTCCGCTAAAATTGGAGAATTGCTTTAAAAACGCTTTAGAAGAAGAAATGCATCTTCAGGATGAAAGAAATTGGGCTTTCTATGATTTTGTAATAGTTCATTATTTATAAATGATAAGGATACTGAATAGACACTATTTTTCAAAGAAAATATCAAACCAGGCAAAAGGATCTAGGCAATAGTTATGCAAAAGCTTGACCAGTTCCAGGTATCTTCAGGGAAATGTACATAGAAAACACAATAAGATATCCATTTATACAATATTGTTATTATTACTATTATTATTATTAATGACAGGAAATAAGTATAGACAAAGACATGTAAAGAAAGAAAAACTTACACAATTTTTCATGTCTGTAAGTTGGTATATGGATGTCAGAAGTACTATGTGACAAAGTTCTTCATAGGCATGCTGTTCACCAGAACACTTTGCCCAATACTCAGGACATATAAAAAGAACCTAATAGCCACTGAGTGTGGAATAGATAAAGAAGCTGTGGTATTTAATCTAAGATGGGCAATAGGAAGGGAAGGTTGGGACCACAGAAAAGAACTGAGTCACATTAGGTTAATGGAAAGACACCAAACACAGGGACAAATACCACATGATGTGAGTGGCAGAACTGTACACTTGAACTACAATAAATTTTAAAAATAATAATTCAAAAAGAGGCGATTTTTCAAAAAATTAATAAATGATACCTAAATTAGAAGAAATAAATATAAAAACATCTCTATTGTTTAATACTCTAACGTGCATAGTCCCTGTACCAAGGACCATATGGATGAGTCTACGTGCATCGCTACTGTTTCTTATTTCTGCAGATACTGACTTAGTTGCAGTTAGCCAGTCCATAAATGTTATAGCTCATCTAAAATGTAATAGAGTTTTCTAAATTGGAAAAATGTCACTAGCCAGTTTTCTCATACATCATGGTGCAGCAACATCTACACCTACATTGTGTTCTATGAAACACATTCTTTATGTTTTCATCTTCTTTTTGAACTCATGTTGCCAAAGAAAGATCCTGTGGGACAAAAATGAAAGAAAGACATATACTCATGAGACTAGCGAATATTTACCCTGACCAGGTGCAGCTGCTGTGCTCATCCCTGACAAAACAACATATCAATAAATCATGCATTTATTAATAACAGGGTATTTCTTAAGGTCCTAAGGCTGAGCATCCCAAGAGAGCTTTCTACTTGGTCCCACACTAGTCAAGTACCTTACCATTTCTTCTGTATGTATGTGCATGTGGTAAATGTTTCTGGAGTATTTCATTCTCATTGTATGGAAAATGATTCCACTCACAAGTGTTGTATCCACATGACTTAGTTGTTTCCAAGAGGCCTGAGTTCTTAGTACTATTTTGTAATATGCAGTTTTTGCTTTAAGCTCTGGGTATGAGCCACACTAATAGTCTCCACCCAGATTCCCTTGCATCCATGGATAAACACACACAACACACACACACACACACACACACACACACACACGCACGCACGCACGCACGCACGCACACGCACACGCACAAGCACATGCACACACCAGTTAATCTTAAAATAATTTTGCTAACTTAATGACTGAGAACTCCCCTGGATCCTCAGGCAAAATCGAATAGAGTGGCCATTGGCTACTCTAACAGAAAACTCACATGGCTGATGGCTGGTTGACATTATTTCCTGTCTCTCTCTTTCTTCTCCTGCTTCCTCCTGTGCAACTCCCATCTTCAGTGACCCATTCCATCTTCAGTTGTTGATTGCTGGTAGCTTCATTGATCGATCAAGACCCAATTGAAGAACAGAACCTTAGCATCAGAATCACTCTACACTATTAGATTTCAGACTTGGGATTTGCATATGAATTTGGGTGGCAGGAGTCAAATGGTAATCTCAAACCAGGCACCTGGGGTAACACAATATTACTGAGATTACAGTTGTGAAATATGGTGGGCTCATGAGCATGCTTTACTGATGTTGTTACATTCGGAGCTTCCAGCAAACAAACACTCCAAGTAAGAAGTGAAGCAAACAGTCTTATCTCTTTATTTTTTTCTATTTTCTTCTAATTTATTTATTTGTTGCATGCACATGTGTTTATAACATGGGTGAACATGCGAAAGTCAGAGTACAACTTAAAAGTAATTGTTTCTCTAACCATGTGGCTATGGGATCAAAGTCAGATCATCAAGCTTAGCAATATGTGTCTTTGGGGCAACTGTTTCTAATTTAAGATGTCACTTAGTTTGTTGTTGTCTGTTTGTTTGTTTGTTTGTTTTTCTTACCTTCTACTTCCTCAAAGTCACAATTTCAGTGAAGATGAAGTTTGAGATCATCAGTAGACAATGCTACCATTTGGTTTTACAGTTTAATTAACTCAGATAATTGTTATAATTGAATTTTCTAATTTGTTACTAGGAAGTCAGGATTGTTATTAACATTATTATCCTATTTGAAATGCATCTAGTTGTCATGTAAATATAAGTAAGAGAAAAATTGTATTCTAGCTCTAGTGCTGAATATCTTCTTGTATTGAAAAGGAACTTGTACTCTGTTGACATTCCCTCCTGATCACAAGGAATGCAGCTTTCACACTGCCCTCTTGCCATGTGTTATAGTTATGTGTCTTATGACCAAGTCAACCATCACAAGTTTTTCTTTCAGGGGACTGAAGAGGAATGGCAGTATAGCACAGGAAAATGTGGATGTTTTGTCCTTTACATTCTACAAAAGAATTTTAAAATACTTAAAGATATATTTGCTGTTTATGAATATAAGGTATTTAACACATTAGAGAAATTTCTGTCATTTCTTTGTAAAATAGAAATTTTAAATGAACATGTGGAAAGATCAGTTTATGTTCTACAACAAAGAAGAGACACATATTTATTATTATTATCATTACTATTACTTTTTAATTAATATGTAAAACAAGTTGATTGAATTGGAATAATAAAACAATGCTTATACTTCAGAGATGATTCAGTTTATTTTTCATTTGCTTGATTTTTGTTTCCTTTGTTTACTAACATTTATTTAGGTTTTTCCAGATTGTTTTTATCCTTTGATGTTGTTTTGTTTATTATATACATTCATGTATATAATATGAAACAAATCTACTACTATTTCCTCCCTTCCCCATCTCATACAACCACTACATTTCCATGACAATTTCATGTCACTTTGTTTGTTTGTTTGTTTGTTTATTGAAGACCAACTGAATTCCTTTAGAGCTTCTTGAATTTGAATGGGCATAGAGAAATTTTACTAGAGCGTAGGCAGACTCTTAGGTTTTTCATTCAGAGGCATCCATTAATTCCCAATACCTCATTTGCTGAGCATGAGATTTCATGAGCCTGTTCTCCATCAATGCTATTGTTTTGTAAGTTATGGTCCTATAGAGATCTTGTGCACGGGGTCATAGTGGCTGTGATTTATGTGTGCAATAGCTGTTCATATCTAGCTGTTTCCATCTTCTGTGAAAATTAATTCTCTTTTCATCTCCTGTGTGTCTGTCTATCTTTATATTCAATATAGTAATAGACGTGTCTCATAGTATTTTTTTTTTGTAAATGAGTTTTAATTTGCTGTTCTTCCATGTCATATAATTTTTCATTACTACTTATTCCCGGTTTTAGAATTTTATTTATTATGTTTGATTCATTTACACTTTCATTTCTCCATTTATTTGTTTATTCACACTACCTCCCTATCAGTCATCCCACTCCCAGTGCCCCCTACACACAAAGCTCCTCTTCTTTTCCTTCTCCTTTGAGAAGGTAAAGCCTTCCTCCCACTCCCCCTGCCCTGTATTTTCTGACCAGGGCACATCAAGTCTGGACAGTGCTAGGTGGTTCCTCTCCCACTGAGGCCAAACAAGGCTGCCCAGGCAGGGGAACAGATACCATAGACAGGCAACAGCTTTATAGACTACCCTTTCTGCAATTGTTGGGAGACCCACATGAAGACCTAGCTGTATGTCTCCTACATATGTTTGTGAGGGGATCTAGGTCAAGCCCCTGTATGCTCTTTGATTGGTGTTTCAGTCTCTGAGAGTCCCCAAGGATCCTGTTTAGTTGATGTTGTTGGCCTTCCTATGGAGTTACTATCCCTCCACGGTCCTTCCCCCAACTTTTCCATATGACTCCCTGAGCTTCAATTAATGTTTGGCTGTGGGTCTCTATATATGTTTAAGTCAGCTGCTGGGTGGAACCCCTCATAGAACAGTCATGCTGAACTCCCATCTGCAAGCATATTAGAGCATCATTAATAGTATCAGAGATTGGTGGTTGGCCATGGGATGGGTCTCAAGTTGAGCCAGTTATAGGTTAGCCATTCCCTTAATCTCTGCTCCACTTTTGTCCTTTCATTTTTTTGTAGACAGGAAAATTTTGGGTCAAAACTTTTATATGTGCATTTTTGTCTCTATCCCTCCACTGGGGATCCTGCCTGGCTAGAGGAGGTTGCCTCTTCAGGTTCCATATCCCCACTGCAAGTAATGTCAACTAAAGTCACACCATAGACTCCTGGGATCCCCCCATCCAGGTCTCTGGAATGTCCTAGAGGTCCCCCCACCGCCAACCCTCTTCACCTGCTGCTGATTCCATTCCTTTTCCTGACTCTCTGGCCCTCTTTCCTGTCTTTCCACACACCTGATCCTGAAAACCCCCCATATTCTTCTCCATCTCTTCTCCAACAATGTTCCCCCTATTCAGTGGCCTCTTATCATGACTGTTCTATTCTTCCTTCTAAGGGAGATGGTTAAGTAAAGAACAGGCTTATATTTTCATTTTCAGAGTTGTGGTAATCAGATTTATTTCCACTTTGAGTGGATTTTGAGTCACCTAGAGATAACATGATAGATTTTTGGATATGTCTATAGGGTTATTTCAACCAATGACTAGTAGAGAGCTATAGCCCTATCTTATTTGATGGAAGCCCCATCCTATGAGTTGACAATCCTCCACTAGTAAAAGGGAAATTGGGGAATGTAAAAAGTCCTGCTGCAGCATCTTCTGTCTGCCAGAACATATTGAACATCTGAGAATAAGCAAAAACTAAGTTTTCCTCTTTAGGTTGCTTTGCTACCATGGTGCAAAAGTGGCTAAATTAACACAAGAGTGCTTTATACTTCTCATCTTCTAAAATCCCAATGTTCAATACTGGTACTATTTCTGACCATTTCATCTTGGTTAACATGTCTCCATTTATTATGCCAGTGGATCACTCATTGCATACATCTCAGTTATAGCTTTTTGAGTTTTATAATGTGTATTTAATTCTTTTAATGTTATGCATTGTAACAGTGAATAGGTTTGTCAGATTTATCTATTTCTTAAATATCTTTTTTTTTGTAATTTTAAATACATTTAAATTCTTTGTCTAAACTATTAAATCATGTGTCTTGTGTTTTTCTCAGGATTTATTTATGTGTTGTACTTATATGATGAAGAATATATTGAATTTTGATGATATTTCTTTACTCTTAATACATTTTGCATACTGTGGGCATTTTGTATGGATATATTACTGTAATGTAAGCATTTTTCACTTCTTACTTGGAGATAACTGTTGAACCAGGTTTTTCTTGCCAATAATGGGGATGAGTAAGATGGGTATTTCATGGCAATAGCATTGAGCTTGGCTGTACTTGCTACTAGCATTCAGTTAAAACCCTAATGAGTCTTGTTCTTTATAACCACTGAATACTGTGAGAAGTTCATGGAGGAAAGTTCTTGTACCATTGGTGGACTGAACATTAAATGTGAGTTTTGAGTAGAAATTGAGTGTTCTGAAAGTGCCTTATACTAATTCTGTTGATGCTTCTGATGAGTAATATAACCAGTATGGCTTCCCCAATAACTGAGCATGAACAAACTCCAGGTACCATTATGCTTTCCCAGACTCTAACTGGCCTGATATCAGTAACCCAGCGGATCACTACAAGCTTTGCTTTGGGTTTTTTCTCTAAATAATTTATCTCTTGCATGCAGACTTACACCGTTCTTTTGTGGCGGGGCGGGGGGGTTGGTTTCAGTGTTGAGAATCTTATAAACGTGTATCCTTTTCTTTCATAAGCTTTCAACTCAGCACACTGTAGCCTTCCTTGACCACTTAAATCTCTAGAAAGATCATCTGTAGATAATGAGGTATCAATTTAAGACTTTCGAAGCATTTACTATAATCACTTCAGGCCTTGCTGAACATAGGACCTATTATTCTGTTGGTTTATTTCTTCCAAACAGTAGCTCTCAGATGGAGTCTAATCCCACCATGACCTTTCATTAAACAAGTGTTCTTCACCTGGGGAGAAATCTTCATTTTAGATTACTCCTAAACCCCTTTCTTTTTAAAATTCTATTCTGTTTCAGCCTCTTTGTTTGCAAATCCTTTAAAACTTTAAAAATACAATATTGTAATATACTTGATTTTTAAAAATGTTGACAGAAAGGTCATATTTCCATCATCAAAGCTAATGAACATACTTAATCACTATTAAATATTTCTGAGAAATGTATGACGAATATAATGTGATTAATCACAGAAGTAGTGATGTTCCATTGTGAAAGACATAATAAGATAATGATACTTTACAAATAATTATTATTTGCATAAAATAACAGGAAAACAAGTAAAGATTTCTTATGGTTAACCTAAATAAATGGTTGTGGAAATGCACAAATGTCTTAGATGCTCTGGACAACAGATAGTCAAATTTCAACAATAGTGAGACTTGACAGTGTTTCTTAACAAACAGCATGAGACCATTGATTGTAAAAAAAAATATGTTTACTTCACCAAGGTCTGTCAGATAAAATCCATCACTATGTGATAATCTTTCATTTGACTTTAGGTAAAAATAAAAAACCAGGTTTAAAAAATATTGAAATATTATTATTTTGCAATTTTCCTTCAGAAACAAACATCCTTTGTCATCAGGAAAATGTAAATCAAAATGACCCTATTCCACCTTACACCAATCAGAATGGCTATAATCAAAAACTTAGGTGAAAGCAGATGATGGCAAGGACATGGAGAAAGATGAACATTCCTCCACTGCTGGTGGGATTGGAAACTGGTACAACCCACTTTGGACACCAAACCCCAACACTATTGATGACTCCAAGATATGTTTGCAGACATGAGCCTGACATGGCTGTTTTCTGAGAGGCTCTTGAGCATCTGACTGAGACAAATGCAGATACATACAACCAACCATTGGACTGAGTCTGAGGACCCTAATGGAATGTGAAGGAGCTGAAGGGGATCATAATTCCATAGAAATAACAACCTTATCAAATAATCAGACACCTCAGAGCTCCCAGTGACTAAGCCGCCAATCAAAGAGCATACGGGGCTGGTCTATGGCCCCCATTACTATGTACCAGAGCATTGCCTTGTCTGGTCTCAATGGAAGGGCATGTGCCTATTCCTGTGGAGGCTTGATGCCCCTAGAGAAGAAGGATGCTGGGAGGTGGAGGAGGGGTGAGGTAGGATTTGGTGGGTGGGTGGGGAAACACCATCTTACAGGAAAAAGGCTGGGGTCATGGGATTGGGGGGCTCATGGGAGGACAGGGAGGGGGACAATATTTGAAATGTAAATAAATAAAACAATTAATTAAAAATGAAATATCATTGGAAGGAGTACAGAGGAATGCTGTCTTTTGGGCATGAATGACTCATAAACCTGAGGAGAGTTAACTAACCAGTGGAAGAACATAGAAAAGAATAAACTATTTCATTGAGATAGAGCTAGAGGGGCAATAGAACTGAAGCTTATGATCTGAGCATTTATTTGTGAAATACTAAGTCATAGTCATTTCAGGGAGCTTGGACGTGGCTACATTTAACAGCCAGCATGCACACTTAATCACATAACGTTACTTTACTTATATTCACAATAAAAATAGCCTTTTTATAAAAAATATCCACTTATATGACAAACATTAAAAAACAAACATACAAACAAATAGTTTTGCAGTGTAGCACAGATTGCTTGGTATCACTCAGTTTACTTCCTGTCCCAGTGATGCCAAGTTCAGCGATGTACAACACTTCCTACATCCCCTCCGTGGTTTCTGCTGGCTCAGATGGTGTACTGACTCAGGTTACTGAAAAATATTATACTGCTTTTTAAAATAATACAGGTTTTCATTTTTATAATTGAATCATATGAATACATAGTTGGAAGATTTCACTCTTTTGTGAATGTAAATTGATTTTAAAAAGTGTTATTGTGTCAAGTCCACAACCTCAATTCTTAATAAAATAAATCAGTAAATAGTTCTTTTTTTCAAAATATATGTTAACTACTTTAACATCCATTTCTTAGAGAAAAGATCTTCCACGTATGTTAAGATGAGTGTGAATTCAGATATTTCTTTTCTATTCCCACTCCCCTCCTAGTTTGGCTTCACAAGATAAACTTTACTTAAACATTTCACGTTGAAATCTCATCTATTTGTGTAGAACACTCTATTGTCTAATTTCCTCCAGTGTCCCTTGTTTTCATTTCCTTTCCTTCTGATATTGTGTTTGATGGTAAGAATGATTATAAAGCCTTAAAACTCATCATCAATGAATATTTATTTATGCTAACATTGCTGTTCATTCTCTCCAAATTATATGAACTCCTTTGAAAACAGGTGTAGTTCCTAATATCCTTCCTAGGTATGAAGAGTTGTATTATTAACTGTAAACTGATAGATGTGGATTCTTGTAACATATTATAATTATAATAAAATTATAATAAGAAAATATAATTAGAGAGTTTTCAGGAAAATGATTTTTTTCTTTCTAGAAGAAAATCTGTGTGTGTGTGTGTGTATGTGTATGTGAGTGTGTGTGTGCATGTGTGTGTATGTATATGTGTGTGAGTATGTGTGTGTGTATGTGTTTGTCTTTGTCTATGTATGTTTTTGTGTCTGTGTATGTATGTATGTATGTATGTATGTATGTAGGTGAATCTGTGTTTGGGTATGTGTATGTGTATGTATATCTGTGTGTGTAATTATGTATATTTGTGTGGGTATATGTGTATCTGTGAGATTGTGTGTATGTATGTGTGCCTGTGTTTCTGTGTCTATTTATGTATGTATTCATGTTTATGAGTGTGTGTGTATATATCTGTATTTTCCTCAAAAATGAGGTGTTTTCATCAAAAGTCACATTCTTATCACTTTTGTGTTTTACAAAAGAAATCTATTAGAAATTTGCTGAGGCAGGCAGATTTCTGAGTTCCAGGCCAGCCTGATCTACATAGTGAGTTCCTGGACAGCCAGGGCTATACAGAGAAACCCTGTCTTGAAAAACCAACAATAAATAAATAAATAAAAAACTTATTGAATTGATTTTTAAGGTAGAGAGCTCTAGAAATTTTTTCTGAGTCTAAAACTGTCTAAATTATATGAGTATAAATAAAACTATTGTTTAAGTTGGTCAATATATTTATATTTGTTTTATACAGGTAGACAATCAGACATTTTTGCTTTATGAGGTACATTCCAAAAGTTTTAAATTGGTTGCTAAACCTATTAGTATTACAATTTATGGCTTATTTGCATACCGTTTTTTCGTCTGGAATCAGTGGAATGTTTATAACAGGCTAACATTTTTAGTAGACAATTATGTTTTCTCACCTTCAATAATAAATATATGTGTACATAAGACATTTGAAAGCTATTTATTGTTTGAAATATTCACAGTTAAATAATGAAGATTTTAGAATGTGCCTGGATAAATGAAGTATTTGAAATCTCAGAGAATATCTTCAAAATAGGAAAATTATCTCAGCTTCTTGGAACACTGCTTCCCTGCTACTGGGATGAATTTCTCATGAGGAAGTGTGATTTCTCTACTGCCCACTGGGATTCTCTGATGCTTTAAACTTAATAACCATTGGTGTTTTCCAAGATGGCATGGTGTAGAGTTACACATCTTTAAACTGACACACTTCACAGTAGCACAGCATTCTGAGAATCAATGTGTCACCAAATCTATATACTTTAAATCACTATGTTTAAGTAATAGACATGTTCCTTTTGAACAGTCAAAGCTTGTCAGAAACTATGAGCACATGATAATTTACCTCTAGGAGACTGCTTAAGTAAACAATCAAGGAAGGCTAGAGTAAGGACATAGATCTTAATGGTCTGTAGAATATTGAGGACAAGGGCCCCCTCCCAGTGCTCTCTCTGGCTGTACCACTGTTGATTGGTGAGCTCTCACAAAGGATGAAAGCTCTAAGGCTTTGAGTTGAACACTTCATTTGAATTTCAGCTCTCAATCAGAGCAGAGCTGGGGAAGCATTCACAAAGATAAGTTCTGAGGTTCCAGAGAGATATGAAGTTTGCAGATTTTATCACAGAGAACAGTCAGCCAGTCTGAGAAAAAAAATGTAATCTTCTATCATTTAAATATTTCATGAAGCCAGAAGAGTAAATTGATCTGAGGAGTAACAGCTTGGAATGAGAGCACCACCATTTACTCTATCTTTGGACATTAAAAAGTGTTCATTAGGAATGATGCTGTTTGTAGTTTCTTATTGCATGTAGATATATACATTTTGCTCCTTAATTGTGATTTTGGTTTTTTAGGTCAGACACTGTTAGAGTGCAATGCTAAATATCAGCATTTCTACTCATTAAGGTATTTAACACATCCAAGTGTTTCTAATCGACTATTGTGTGCCAATTTATGTATAATGTGCAATTTATTGATTCAGCTTTTAATTTGAAATTCAGAGTCTCATTTTGTTCACAAATGAATACTTTATTGTCTTGCTATATATTTGTGTGTCTGTACTACACAGTAAGCAGACCTTCGAACCAAAGATAAATATAAGAAGAAATATGGATAATAAGGAAGAAAATGGAGGGAGGAAGTGAAGGAGGGAAAAAAGCTGAGGGAGACGACAGGCAGGTGAAGATAGAGTTGGATACAAAGATACTTTGTTGTATACGCTAATGATTCTCAAAGAATAAGAATTATTATTTACCAAGGTGATTTGTGATTGCCATAGGAAGAAGTATTGCAACGTCACAGAGAGAAGCGGTGTAGAGTATACAGAGGAAAAGTTTTTAGAATAATAATTTTACCAACCAAACCTGTGTTGTTTTTGTAGAGTGCTCCACATTTCCAGGTTAGATATATCCAGGGTGAAATGGACATGAGTTTATTGGTTGCATTTCTCAGTAGAGCACACAAAATATCTCTTTTAGAATTTTATCTGAGCAGTTTCTAGGAAATGTGCCCATGTCTGTGGGAAAGCTTATTAATATTTATCATACTAGAGAAGTTACTTATGTCTTAACAATCAAGGTGCTGAATTCACTATAGATTAAAACATGACTTCCAAACCCTTTTGTTGTTGGTGGTGGTCTTATTTTGTTTGTTTGTTGTCTTGTTTTGGTTTTGTTTCCAAGGAAGTATTGTACTTTATGTCACTATAAAATCTTAAGACGTTAATGTCCTTGTAATGGTAGAAATAAGTCAGGAAATGAACTGTATTCAGTGGCAATTAAAAATATAAGAGCCCATTATCATTCATTACCAAAGTTTTACCAAATATATAACTTTCTTATGTAATAACAAAATTTTTGTTAACATTTAATTTTTAGGGGTAATGGAAAAGGAGGAGGAGATTTGATAAATTACTTGCCTAAATGAAAACTCCGCAGAGGTAATGGTTAAAGCAATACAGGTAGAAAAATTTATGTAAAGCTGCAGTAAACTTTACATTTTTGGTAAAACCTTATAAGGAATAATATAAAATAATTTATTATTCATTAAATGAAAATATTTAGATAGAATGAAGCATAGAGTAGTAAGAAAATATCCATGCATATTAATTTCTCTATGGAGACATAGGTGGAGAAACAGAATAAAAAACAGTATTTCAATATTTTTTTAAAAAAAGTATATTTTTAATCAACTATGTGAGGTAATTGACTAGTTTCTATGCAAGCCCAAAGATGAACATATGAAAGTGGTAACAGGTAGGCAAACACATTAAAGTAGAAATGCACTAGTATTTTTCAAAAGAACTATGTTAAGTGACAATACAAATTATAAAAAATACAGAACCGGACAAGTGGACAGTGGTTAAACTACATATTGCTATTGCATTGGGCCTGAGTATATTTTGTAGCACCCATGGTGTGCTCCTAGCTGTTTGTAGTTACAGCTCTAAAATATTCTGTAGTCCCAGAGGGCACCTAAACTCAGATGCACAAACTCCCCAGAACATACAATACACATAGATACAATCACGAGAGCAAATCCTTAAATTGATTGTACATTTCAAAAGAGAATATAGTAGAAAAAAAGAGATAACATTAAATCCATTTCAACAGACAATGCAAACTCATAACGAATAGTCTTAAAGATACGTGACTTTGGCCAGGTAATTTTCTCAAAGAGGTAAACATATAGCCAATTGAAAAACAGAAGAATATGACTTATCATTTGAACAATGATGTAAACTGATTATAAAAAAAGGAGGCCAACAGATAAATAATCAATGTATGAATAACTAATTAACAGCTCAGAGTAATCATAATCAAAATAATACTAAATATCACTCATAACATCAAAATATCTAGGCTATTCATACTTAGTATATCAGAATTCGAACAGAATAAAAGAGTGGTTAAAAACTAGATATCAGCACCTACTGGGTAGCACTATTTAAAGTAATCAAGCATGTGTTCCTGCTTGCTGAGTTGCATTTGGTGCAATTGTATTCCATAGAATTCCTTTATACTGCATGTAGAGATGCTCATAAATTGGTGTATTGTAATAATGTTTTAATAAAATATACAGACATGTAAAGAGTCCAATTATCATTAAGTAAACAGCTACTTTGTTCAATATCTTGTTAAATGTTACTATATTGCTTTTGTGTTGTTGAAAAACAGGATCTAAAAATTTGGTCTAACACAAAATTGAAAAACACATACATATAGAGAAACTTTATCCTGAAATAAATGACCTCCTTAAGGTAAAGATATTTCCAGAATGTAAATTGTAGGTCCCAATTTGTACACCATTTGCTACAATTCAGTTTGCAATGTATGAAAAAAGTAATCCAGTCACAAAGTTAACAAATGATATCTAAACAAGATTCTATAGATTCATGAATTACAGAACACTTACACTAAATCTGAATAAAATATCAGTATGGTTTCATTCCAACTTGTGGAGATGAGATAAAATAAAAATGAAAAGTTAATCCACCCACTAACTAATTAACTAACTAGAGTACGACAAGAATATGAATGGCCAAGGAGTCCTGGTTTATCATTCTTAAGTCCCTGGCCTTCAGTATGCCCCAGACTGAAGAACTGAGCTGATTAATAACCTTCTGCCCTTCATTTCAGAATATTATAGTTGCGTTACATGGAAAGGACAACTGATTTTTAAAATTTTTTTATTGGTTATTTTATTTACATTTCAAATGTTATCCCCCTTCCCAATTTCCTCTCCATAGCCTTCTATCTCTTCCTCTCTCCCCCTGCCTCTATGAGGGTGATCTCTCATCCACCTACTCACTCCCACCTCCCTGTCCTGGCATTCCCCTACACTAGGGCATCAAACCTTCACAGAACCAGGGGCTTCTTCTCCCTTTGATGCCCCACAAGGCCATCCTCTGCTACATATGAGGCTGAAGCCATGGGTCTCTCTATGTGTACTCTTTGACTAGTGGTTTAGTCTGGTTGGTTGATAATGTTGTTCTTCCTATGAGGTTGCAAACTCCTTCAGCTCCTTCAGTCTTTGCCCTAACTTCTCCAGTGGGGTCCCTGCACTTAGTCGGATGCTTGGCTGAGAACATTCCATCCACATCTGCATTGGTCAGGCTCTGGTAGGACCTCTCAGGGAACAGCTTTACCAGGCTACTTTCAGCAAGTCCTTCTTTTTCTTTTTCTTTTTTTTTGTTTTTGTTTTTGTTTTTTTTGTTTTTTTTGTTTGTTTTGTTTTTGTTTTTGTTTGTTTGTTTGTTTGTTTTGTTTTTGTTTTTGTTTTTTGTTTTTTTTTTTTTTTGTTTTTTT